>CM076581.1:497151859-497399916 GCA_034641835.2 Pinus albicaulis | reverse complement strand
GTGTAGAATTTTGTCATGAATGTTTAAGCTCACGCAAAAAGGAGGGACAGGACCCTCTTGAAACTTACCTTCAATCTTTGGACCAAAAATTAGCTCTGGTTGGTCATCATTAAGATTGAGAGTGTCCTCGTTCTCTTGTATGTTTAAGGCCTTCAAAATTTGATTCCTATATACATGTTGGGCAGCTAACTTGGTCAAGGGAACAAAGATTTTGATTTTTGAAATTTCCTGTTCCAGGCTGAAAGGAATCTGATTCTTTAAGGTGTTGGTTTCAGCCCTATTAGCTGTCATTTTATCAGCAACATCAGTTTGCTGATTTTCTTTATTTGGCACGATGGTTGTAACAGGAGTACTAGCTGAAGTGTTAGTACTACTGATGTTTGCACTCTCCTTTTCAAGATTTTGAGCGTCTTTCTCTTTACCTCTACCAAAATTATCAACCACTGTTTTATCCTTTTGTTTGACTGTTTTAGGCTTGGTTGCAGTGCTGTTTTGAGAAGGTTTGTTAGAGGTTTTGGTGTTGGGGGTTTTTCGACTTGATAAACTTCTGAGTTCATATTCTTTTGAAGGTTCTGTCATGGCATTTTCCATGTTTTGACCAAAATTTTCATTGTCATCCCTTTTGTCATCATAAGGTGTGTAAAGACCCTCTTTTCTATCATAATGAACCTCGAAGTTATCATTATCTACCCCAAATAAGTTTATATCATCCTCCTATGTTATTTGATCCATTTCCTCAACCTCACTTACATAGTTTTGATGAAAGGGAGGAGTGATCAGCTGATCATCTTCCCTAGGTCAGTTATGAGGTTGGCTCCTTCTAGCATTCTGATTCTGGTTTTGGTTTCTGTTTTTAGGAGCAGTTTGATTTTGACTTGCTTGTGCTCTCTCCAGAATGCTCATTTTTTTCATCATCTCTTCCATCATTCTTTCCATCTTTGAGTTTGAAGTGGAAGGTGTGGATTCCTCCCCAAAGGAAACTCTCTTCTCCTTCTTCATCCTTGCTCTCTTCTCCATTAGGTTGACTTCCACAGAAAGAGCACCTCTTTGCATGTCTTCAAGAGTTGCAAAATCTCTTTCTCTGAGTGAATAGGTCATGTCAGCGTCAAATCCTTCAGGAAATTTGTTTAAGGCTGAGCCCTGTGGAGGTTTTAGTTCAGGAGAAAGTGCATTATACACACTGTTAAATCTGGTACAATAAGCTTGTACACTTTCCCCTGGGTTTCTATGGAGATTGTTGTAGTCAACAAGAACCTGGAGAGGATTCTTCCTCACTTCCCATTTGTTTAAGAACGTTTGATGGAAACCTTGGAGATCATTAATACTATGGGGGGCTAAGCCTTTAAACCATTTTCTTGCTTCTCCCCCCAGATTTTGAGCAAATAGTCTAATTTTGACAGAATCATCATCAATTTCATTTCTGTCAAAGTAGTCATTCATCTTATCTACATGCTGTGATGCAGTTATAGCATTGCTAGCATCATACAATGGGATTTTGGACTGATAGTCCTATGGAAGATTGACTAATGGTACAAGAAGGACTAAGGGAGCATACCATGCTGCCATGATAGGTGGTGGGGGTGGATTTACAAGAGGTGGAGTGGGTTGAAGTGGGGTGGTTTGAACAGTGGATGTGGGGTGAGCAGATGTGGATGGAACAGTAGTAGATTGCTGAGCTGATCTTGGATGAGGGACAGCTAAATTCAACAGAAAGTGTAAATCAGGAGGTGTTGTTTCTCTGTTACCAAGATGTTCACTTGTTTCAGGAGATGGTAGTGAAGACTCAGAATCTAGTTGGTTTAAATCACCAAATGACCTAGTCCTGAATGGGTTAACTAAGTCAGCTTGTGATTGTTGTAGAGCTGAAAGTTTTTTAGGAACTAATTTAGCTCTTGGGGGTGATCTGAAAACAGTTGATAATTTAATCTTAGGAGACTTCCAAAGGATAATGTCTGGGTCATCAACTATCTCAGGTGGGTTGGGGTTAGGATGGGCTCTAGTGTGAATCTTTCTAGGAGCCACTATGCTATGTTTTTAAACCCAAATAAACCAGAAAAGCTCAACCAGATATGACAATCTTTGAGAGGTTAAATAATCTGCTTTCACAATTTTAATCCTATAGTCCTCTAATTGGTTTTGAATGATATTATAATGATAAGGGTTCTTCCCAGTGGAGTCTTAAGGTCTATTCAGGATTGTGGAGTCGCCAGGTGGAAAGTTTTTAGAATGTTGTCAAAGAGATACAATGTCCACCATAGTGCTGGTGAGACCTCCCTTTTCAAGGATATCTCGAAACACAATAAAATATAACCAGAGATTGACTGGGAGGGCATTCACCAGATATTTCACCTCTAAAAGAGGATGAGATCCGGAGGCTAACTGGCCCTTTCCAGACTCTGTCTAAGAGTATAAGGTAAAACACATCAAAGGCAAGTGATATGTAGGAACAAGTGTTTTACCACCAATCTGAAAGGTTTTTGGTATTTTCTGGATTATTTTTCAATTTGCGTGGTTTTTTAAGAATGTCCTAACTTTGTTTCAAAACTTAGCTACGGTTGCGAGACAAAGACAGTCTATCCTTATGGCTAAACTAGCTAATTTTCCAAGGTTTGATAGAGGTTTATAAGAATCCTAGGGTTCACCTAGTTTGTCACTGATTCAAACAAATTTCATCATGATTACCATTTCTTGGTAGTGCTTGGAAAGGTTGCTTTTTACTCTTCAAATTTTGTGTGAAAATAAAAGGGAAACAAGGTGAAAACTCAACTCAAGTTCCCCAGCGGAGTCGCCAGAAATGTTAGGTCTCCAGCTGGTTAATAAAGCTGATGCTCTATGAACCAAATCTCTGAATATCGTATAATTATCCTTAAAAACTTCTGGGTTCGGTCCCCAGTGGAGTCGCCAGAAATGTTAGGTCTCTGTAATAAGCAAGATTGG
Organism: Pinus albicaulis; assembly: GCA_034641835.2. NCBI lineage: Eukaryota > Viridiplantae > Streptophyta > Pinopsida > Pinales > Pinaceae > Pinus > Pinus albicaulis. The sequence continues at coordinate 497,396,979 of CM076581.1, read as the reverse complement.
CAAAAGTCCGATCATAGAGTTAACATCATTTCAACCAACTTTGGGATTCTAGGATCTAGCCCTCCTGAATCCAGAGAGGGATCTCTCCAATATGTACAAAGATGGATTTGTCTTTGAAAGCTTAAGGTAATAATATTAGGCTAGTTATGAAGTCCAAGGGTTTTGTTTTGTTTTTGGATGGTTGGGCATGATTTGTTGTTTGAGGCAGAAATATCTATATGCAAAGAGTTTCAAAGGTGAGAAGTTGCAAGCAAATAGAACAGTTTTGGCTGATAGATAGATATAACGCTGGTTTTTAGTCCATTGGGCTATGGAGTCATATCTGGGCTTTAATTGAGCAACAACATCAAGTGTGATCCAAGGGGCAAGTCATCTATACCACAAGATTAATGAGATTAAAGTGATGGAATGGAAACAATAAAGTGTTGGAAGGGTGGAAACTGATAATGATCTCTAAAGGGATTTATAGTCAGTCCAAACGAGAAAGCCTCTTAAGTAACTGTTTGAAACCAACCAAGGACAGGGCTAACCATAGAATTCTTGGGCAAGTTTGTATTAAAGCAGCTTAATTGACAAACAATCCAGTAATCCACATAATTACCTTCAGAAAGTATGAAAACATGTAAGAAAAACAAAGTGTAACTTAAGATCAGATAAAGTACTTTTAAACCTAGTCTGCTTTTAGTCAACACCAAGGGAAACTTTCAGAATCTGCTTTTGGAGAAAAGAGTCTAGGAATAAGGGCAAACCATATCTTCTCTAGTCTAACTTTAATAGCAAATAATGGAAATCACATTTAAGAACAATATTTAAGCGAACAAAAGGACGAGGGAACGCCAGCATTCCTAACTATTTAAACCGTATTGAATCATTCTTAAATAAACAAGTTTATGGAAAACATTAATATAAAGATTTCTCATCCAGAGAAGGTTACTGATATACAGCAGATCCTAACCCTGTTTAAACTGTTCTTTACAGAGGAAACATGGAAAATATGGCATACATAGAAAGAAAACAATTAACAAAGAAAGAAGCACTTCACCAGTAATATAAACCAGGATCCCAAGAAACAACTTTTATATTGATGTCAAACCAGTTACAATCTTTAAGTCCAATGTTTCAGTTCAGCAATCATCTTCACTATTCAGCCTAACTCATTTATCACAAGCAGAGCTCCAAGGGCCAGTGAACACTATTTACAAACAGAAGTTTCCAGCTCAATTACAATACGATGCTCAACAAATACATAGCAACCAACCAACCCCTCACTCATCTTCTACTGAAGTATTTATAGAAAGATGAGGAGGTGGGATTTGATGAAAAGATCTCAAAAACCAATTAATACAGATATTAATGTCTTCTTAGCCTTCAAGGGGCTCAACGAAGAATTATATAGGTGTTCCACTGTATTAAATGATTTACACTCATGAATTTAGCTCGGTGGGAGCTTTTTTTGACATTTGAGGCTCTGCGTACTATTAGGGTTACTCTGCAAGCATTCTGTCATTAAATTTGAGGCAGAAGTAACTTCTTTGGCTGTTTCGAGGCAAAAAATCTGATCTTGTTCAATAAGTTCGGCCTCTGATTGAGTGTTTTGAGACAATAGGTGGCACTGCGGTAGTTGAGGAATCAATTCACCTCAGATATGGCGGTGAAGGCAATATGTCTGATAAATTTTTTTAGGTTTTCTCTTTTAAACTGTGTTTTGAGTCAGGGATTAGGCTTTTAATAACTGTCTTAGCCGTAATCCCCACTCATTTGTCCATTAATCCTCTGCTTCTGGTTCGTTTTTTGATTTTTCTGCGATCTGATACTCTTTTTCTGCGATTTCTTTGCTGTTTCCAGGTTTTACAGGGGCGCGTGGCAGCGAAGGCTCATGAAACCTCGTTGACAGTATAAATTTACACCCTGTAGGTAATCTCTCCGGTGAATTCGAAAGGTAGAGAATCGTCATCCTTGCCCCATGAAATTTTTCCATTTAATCAAGAAAAAACCTTAAACATGCACAAAAAAAACAAAATGAGGAAATCTTGCGATTATATGGGTCAATCTGCATCGGAGGGCGTGCAGAGGAGTGGGGCAATCTGATCCATTGATCGCGCTGTGATCAATGATCAGGAGCGACTTGGAAGGTCAGCGACAGAGAATAGTTGATTAGGGAATGGAATCGGGAAATTGAATGGGGACTGTCGATCTGCAGAGATCGACAGGGGAGATTGATTTTCAGACGCGCTGGAGTTCAGCTAAACCATATGCAACTTGGTTAAAGATTGGACGACTTCCACGGATGTCAGCCGTTAGATGCGAGGGATCAGATCGGATGGCTGCTGTTGATTCCGCTGAACGGATATGGTCCGGGAAATAATGTGCGGGGGGAAGAATTTAAATGGTGGTTTTGAAAAAGGTACGGGGACACATGGCAGCCAACGTATGGAATCGCTGGGCAATCGGGGAAAACCGTCCTTCGCATGAAGGCGGTGCAGAAAAAACCAAGCGGTTTCGAGAAGTGACGTAATGCTGGGGAGTCCACACGATAAGTCTCGTGCCGCGCCGTCTGATCTACGGAGCAGATTGACGGTCAAAATTGTTTTAAAGTCATATGGGCGGAAAACCTTTGAAATCTGATTTAAACCCAATTTTCACAGTTTACAAAGGTTTTGGTGCTTCGGGCGGAGAAAATTAAAAAAGGAGAAGCACCCGAGGGTTGTAGAATTTTGGGTCTGGCACTTGGGCGCATGGAGGAAAAGGGGTAGAGGGCTTAACCTGAAGGGCTTAAGTCCAGCAGATAGAAAAATGTCTTTTCTATGGTTTTTCTAAAAGGGTTTTAGAAGAAATGAAGGTTCTGGTAAGGCTAAGAAGGAGTCTTAGACCTTAGGAAATAGACTTTACCAAAGGGGAATGGAGGAGAAGTGGAATTGAAGGGTTTCCATGTGATAAAGGGGAAAAAGAAAATGAGTTAGTTGTGAGGGGAAGGAAGGGGAAAAGAAGTCCTTTGCAGCAGTATCTGACTGTGGATTTTTGTAGGATTTCGGAGGCTTTTGAGATATGAATAGTAGTGAAGTTTTGGACAGAGGGAAAAGGCAGGAGGCCTTATAGAGACTTCAAGAGCTAACAAGTTTTAATGGTAAAATTTGTTCCTTGGAGGCTCCCAAAAGTTTTAGCCACCTTTTGGTCTAAAAATATTATAGGTGGCTAACACTACCCCTCACTATCAGCGCAAACATAGTGAAATACTTCAGAGAGGTAGAGGCAAAGGGAGGAGAGATGAAAAGTTATCACTTTAGGGCTTTAGAATACCAAACATACGGCCCGGAACGGATAGTTCTTGAACATTGCAAGAAGGCTAAATTCAAATGGAACTATCAGCATGTTGAACGCCCAGGAGAAGATGAAAGAAGGAACTGGTACAATGCAGATAGACAACTTGCTCCGGGGGCAGACTCTAGCCAAGAAGACCTGGATGACCAAAACTTGGAAGAAAGGAGTCATAAATTAGGAGGTGCTTCTTCCTCTCTAGCTAAAAAGCCTCGGACCAGTACGGGGCAGGATACCTCTACCCAACAGAAAGAAATAGAGGCCAAAGCCCAGCAAGAGAGAGAAAAGAAAATGAAAGAGGATGAGGATAAACGCAAGAAGAGCCTAAAGGAAGAATAGAAGAAGAAGCAAGCCGAGGAGGCCAAGAAGGAAAAGGAGGAAAAAGAGGTGAAGGCTGCAACAGAGCGGGCACTCAAGGAAGAGCTAGACAAAGCAGAAGTTGACCGCCAGAAGAAGGCAAAGCAAGCTACAGAAGCTGAATGGAAGAGGAAAGCTGAAATAGAAGCAGCAGCAAAAGCAGAGCTCAGGCAGAAGAAAGAACATGAGAGGGCAGAAGCCGAACGCCTACAAAGGGAAAAGGAGGAAAAGAAGAAGAAAGAAGAAGAGGATGAAATGCTAGAAAACATCGAGGTATCTCCCCTTGAGGTACCTCTAGTCAGTACACGAGCCCCGCTCTCTGATGCCAGATCCTCCCAGGGACAAGAGGAGGAGGTATTCGACCTCACCAGGCTCACATTCGATCAATTCTCCTTCAAAATCCGACAAGAGAAAAGAAGAAGCCTGGCGCAAAATCCTTCCACCACATCCACGGTCACAACCGGCAAAGACATAGTCCTTGATACTAGGACTAATCCCGTAATGATAGCATCAGCTGGCACAGCTTTCACTACGGCCACGGAAGAAAATGTGACTAGAATGAGTAGAGAGATCGTTTCTCTAAAAAATAGACTACAGGAAGTAGAACAACGGGAGAAAAGGGCAGAACAGGAGAGGAATGTATTAAAAGAGGAGGTTCAAAAACTCCGAAGAAAAACTCCCCCCTGTCAATGAAGTTCCTCTTGCCATTCCAAAGGAGTGCGATGTATTAGAGGCGACCATGAGGCAAGTGTATGGGGAAATGTTCACCATAAAACAAACAGTTGCCCCATTGGTAAGAGCACGAGCGGAAACTAAGCAGAAACATGAGCATCTGAAGGAGGCCTCAGTTGTTTTGGACAGGATGATGGACTGGACAGTTCAGTAAACCTTAGGCACTTGAGCATTTGCCAAGGAAGGATTGGATTCATACGCAAGATGCCAAAGTCCAAATTCGTATGAAAATGCAGTCCAAGGATAAGCTGTCCAAGGATTTAGACAAAGTAATGTCTGCGTATGAACACCTGATCAGTGGCATCGATTCAATGCATAACCTTCACCATATTCCTTCACTGGGAGCATTGAACGAGGAGAAAACCTAGGAACAAGTAGATCAAGAGATCCAGTCATTTCTGCAACCCATCAAGCAAGCTGCTTCCGCTCCTGATCTTGCAGCGTCACGAGAAAACCTGGGTTAGTTTCTTGTCACGCCAGTTTGGATTTACACCAAGCTCGCCTCTCTTTCCAACCAGATCTCACAGAAAAAGGAAACTCTAGTCCCAAATGCTTTGGAGTGCATGCATCGGTTGAAAGAAGAGGTCCCTCTCGTTTCTCCCATAACAGCAGAGTATCAGACCTGGAAAGACTTCCTCAAAGAATAACAGATTGATGCCCCTGACCTCACAATTTTGCGCTCATCTTCATAGCCCAGTGGCAGTAGGTCGCAGGTCGCAGGTCATAGTCTCCCTCCGGGTCGCAATGCAACTCAACAGGCAGGCAGGCGAAGAGACAGGAAGCCCAAAGGGCAAGTTTTGTTCTATAAAAATCACTCCGGGGAAAATTTAAAAGATCTTTTTTTTGGAGACTCAAGAGCTATACAACATTGTATTGAAAGACAACACTCTTGTGCATATGAATACAGATACCTGTTAAAACTTCTTTTGAATCTGATGTGTTTTGTTGTGCAAACACTATGAGTATTTATTATACAGTTTCAAACATCTTTTGATTAATGAAGCTGCACTCTTATTGACATCATTTTATGCATTATGGTTTTCTGTACTCGTGTTAATGATGTTCAGTTTATATTCCTTGCTTAATGGATGTTAATGACTTTGTTTATTAGCATTTCATTTTATCTTTCAGGAAGTAAAGGTGCATCTCACCATAAAGAATTATTTCTTTTGTGGTTAGAATAGCCTGCAAGCATAACCCCAAAGATGTGTTGCTAACGACACCTCCTTCGACGTATATGCTTTATTAATTGTCTCACTACGCATAGTGTTGTATACAGGTTTAATGCATCAATCACGTATCTTGTAATCGTGTGAATAAGTGTGTGTCCGCAGGTTCAATCGGGTTCTTTTGAGACCAAAGGGAAGGTGACTTAAGTGGTAGCCGGATCCACACCCCGGACGGGATCCCTATTCCAAATGGTTCAAGGTCTAATTGGGAATTTCCACTGGGGAGATCCCCTACTATTGGCCGGACATATTTTCCCGTCAACAGAACCTTAAAAGATCAATATTCCTAGGGGTGGTGCATTATAGCACTAACATGTTGATAAATTAATTAAACCATTATTGTATGAATAAAAACTATGGTGAATTAATTAGGAAACATGGTGAAGGAATAAAGTAGAAAAGGAAGAGGAATATGGTACTATAATAAGATTAGAGTAATATTTGAAGCACTCTTCCAAGATACTTGATTGATACTTTGTTAGTTGGAGATTTTATCTAGAAGTCCAAGGTCGATTTATTTTGTCTTATTACTTTCTTCCACAGGTTTTCCTCTCTTGAATATGGATTGATGATCAAAATAGTTTGTTGGTAAAATTGGCATTGATGGCAAAGGAATTAATAAGCAAGATGAAACATTTTATGAGGAAGCCTAAATTGCTGATGGAAATGGTATCGTCAGGATTCTCGCTCAAACAAAGTAATTCCCATTCACATAGTTCAATTAATGTTTGGATGTTTAATATTGGTTATCATATTAAAGAGATCATGGTGCAAACCAAGCAGATAGGTTTTTAAGACCAAAGGCCTAAGATGAATGTATGTTGCATTGTTCATGCCTAGGTTGTAATGAGGTAACATGAATCATAGGTAAAAGGTCTAGTCAGAATATCCTGTGTGCAAGCAGTAGTCCAATCAACTTGACAACTAATAATGAGAACATAGTAGACATACAATCGTTCATTATTGGTGGTCATAGGTCCATATTATGGTGGTTCATCTTTTTTACAACCCAAATACATAGTATAAATTGTTGATTAGCGATTGTCATTGATGTCAACCCAAGCAGCACCAGGGGCTACCCCAATATTGCATGGGAATTTTGACCTACCAAATTAATATATTCTGGGTCAAGAATTCTTTTTATGGTTTCTAATTGTCTATATGTTTCCGTTGATATATGGCACGCCACATAATTCTTCATGGTTTGAGAGATATTCATGTTTGAAGTTTGTAACCTCGGCTAAAACCCCATGGTGTTGTGGCATGGGTCATTGAAAATTAAATAATTAATAATTTTTAAGCTCCTAAAATCCCTCACACGTTCACTTGTTGAAGCCCCTCTCAACCTAATCATTTATGTAAATTGTGATCCTCATATCCTCATGTAGGGATTTCACTGTCTGAAACAGGTCATCGTGGAATTTTCGCTCTAATTTTTTTTTCTATCAAGGTTCAGAAGATGAAATGTTTATGAGGTAGAGTCAAAATCTTGAGGAAGCTCCTGTAAAAATTTCAGATCAAGGTACGCAATATTTTCGGAGATATGATCTGTGGAAGTCAGTGTTTTTGCAGGCTCCTGAAATTCATCTCAAAGAAGTGACCTTGGGAAAATCATCATAACTCTCTCTTTGAGTATCAGATTGGAATTCTGTAAAAAGTGGAAGATAGTGCACATAATGTATTTTTCTATGTATCAATTTTAGAGTCAAATAAAGAAACATTGGCACGTGGAACTCCGTACAAGTTCGCTCTACTGAAACAGTCCATAATTAGGGCATTATGAGAGATTGGGCATAACTCTCCCTTGAAGAATCCAAATTGGGTCAGAAATGTGGCATTGGAAATAAGACTTAAGAGTAATACTATAGGGCCAAAAATCACCTATTTGGGATCTTAAATAATAGAGATGCACCAGATTCAATATCAAGCTCCTAGAAGGCAAGAACAAGCTAGATCATGTGTTGTCAAGGGCTGCAAAGGACCAAAATTTCTAGGGTAGCAAAGAAAAACAAGGTGCAGCAGAGGGTAGCATGACAAGAGCAACAATCAAGGTGCATAACAGCAGCAAGAAGTTCATCACATGAAGTCTTCAAGTGGGCAGCACTGCATACAGTCACTATAAAGGTATCATTGTACTAAGTCATTGTAAATACATTATTGTAAAATTTTTACTAGTGTCTATCTGCCAAGAGTTGAAGAGGCAGTATCAGGAGGTCTAGGATCATCATTAGGTGGTTGTATCATAGTTGGGGTTATGGTCTAGCGTGTATTCTTCTTCTACATCATTCTATATCATTTTAAAGTGGACCATTTTTCCTGGTACGGGAGTCCATTCTTCTTTTATTATTCTATAGGGTGGTAGGGTGTTGCTAGGCTGGTGCATGAAGTAAAAAATAGGTTCAAGCTTGTGAAAAATTCAGGGTGGTAGGGTGGTGCTAGGGTGAGTTGTAGCTCATTGGGTGTTGGGGTGTCCATTCAGTTGACTACTGAAGAATCTCAGGCATTGGAGTGTCCATCCAATGGGAGCTAGAGAAGAATACTTTTCTATATTCTAGGAAGTTGGAGCTTTATTTTCAATTGGAGTTGAATATTAAAAAATTATTAGAAAATAATTAGGTGGATTTTGTCCTAGAGTGGGTTTCCACCTTAAAAACCGTGTGAATTTGTGTTCCTTTTGTTTACTGCTATCATTGTACAAACACCGATAATAATTGAAGATTAACTAATGCTCTAATTGAAAGAAATACTAATTCACCCCCCTTCTTTGTGTTTAAGCAGCCCAATCCAACACATTATAGAGAAATCATCAATAAATAGGATATAGTATTGTTCTCCACGTGGTGAATTTTTCTTCACAGGTCCACATATGTCAGTATGAATGAGTTCAAGAGGCTTGCTTGATGATCCTTCCTTGGCATTAAATTGTACTCTGGTTTGCTTACCAAATTGGCAATATTTGCATATGATATTTTCAGGTAGAGTAATATTGGGAAGATCACGTACATCTTTAAGTCTGCTTGATTTGTTGATTTGAGAGAAGCTCAGATGCCCCAACCTTATATTCCATAGCCAATTTTCTGAAGATTTACTCAAGTAACATTGTTCTTTGCAGTTCTTCAATATATACAGGTTGCTTGGAGTTCTTTTTCCTTTTATAATTGCTTTACCTGTATCAAGATCACGTACCACACATTCTTTTGAACTAAAGACAACTTCAGTTCCTTGATCACACATTTGACTTACACTTAAGAGGTTATGCTTTAATCCATCCACATACATGACTTAATTAGCTTTCACCTTTTCTTTTAGAAAAACAGACCCTTTTCCCTTAATGACCGCATGAGTATCATTTCCAAATGTAACATTCTTTTCCTTTTCTAAAGCACTATATGCTAGAAGTTTTTTTTTGTCACCTGTCATGTGTCTTGAGCATCCATTATCAATGTACCATTGGTTTTCTTCGTCTTCTTCAAATAACGCTATGCCACAATTTTCAACCTGTAATTCCTTCTTTTTCCATACTTTGGAGCTTGAAGGAACATGTTCTTTTGGCTGAACTTTGCTCCTGCATTCAGATTCTTCATGGCCAAAATTATTGCAATAAGCACATTCAAATTCATTTTAAAGAGGAGAAAAGTTGTTATAAGTATTCTTCTTTGTTTCAATATCAATCCTTTTCTTTCTTGCTTCTCTTTTCATGATGGTTTTATATGCAACACATTGAACAAATTTATGACCAAAATTGTGACATGAGAAACATTGTCCATTGAAGAAGAAATTTCTGTGATCATGAAATCTTCTACTTGAATTTACCTGTTGATTGGTGTTTCTTTGAAAGACATTCCTGTTAGTGTTCTTTGAATTGAGATGATCATGCTTTACCTGTAAAGATTCTTTATTCCCTTGCTGAGTGGCAGCATGTTGTATACCAGCTGTAACTGATTTTAGATAATTTGGTGCTGAAGCCTGAGAAGATTCTCCGATATATCCAAGACCCGTCTTTATAAGGGGAGAACGTTGTACCTTGATAATATCATCTAAGGTTTCAGATCCTTTAGCAAATCTAAGATTCAGAGTCTTTAATTTCTCAAGTTATTTTCTTAGACTTACTACTTCACACTCTAATTTCTCATTGTGTTTCTCTTTTTCTTCAAGCTGATTTTTCAGGGTTTCTGTGGTTATTTTACTCTCTTCTAAGAAAATTTTGAGTTTATTGTTTTCATCAAGAAAATCACTGTCTTCTAGAGCATCCACAAAAGTATCCTTTTCTTCTCTAGATTCTTTTTCAAATGCCATGAGAAGTCTAAGATCTTGTTCACATTCTTCCTCACTATCAGATAACCCATCACTGTCTTCATGAGTATAGAAAATTTTTCTAGTGCTTAAACGATTCTTATTCCTTATTGCTACTTCCTTCCCCTTTTTATGTGTTTCTTTATGAGGAAATTTAGCAGCATAATGACCAACTCTTCCACAATCAAAACATTTGAAAGGAAGCTTACCTCTGAACCATCCTGTGCCAAGTTGAAGTTTCTTTACAAAGTTTATCTCATCTTCTTCTGAGATATATCCTGATCCTTCTATTTTTTGTACTTCCTTCCCTTTTGTAGAAGTTCTAAAGACTGCTTCTTTGACTTTAGATGGTCCTCCTCTTCTCATTTCATATGCAGTTAGTATGCCATGAAGTTGCACCACAGTAAGATTTTGAAGATCCTGCTTTTCTTCAAGAGCAGAAACTTTTGACTCAAATTTTTCCATTAGTGATCTTAAAATTTTCTCAACCAGAGTAGATTCGGTTATTGTTTCTCCCATATTTCTCATACGATTTACAATATCATCAAGACGTAAAAAGAAATTTGCAATGCTCTCCTCATTATCCATTTTTAGATTCTCATATTGAATTCTGAGAGTTTGGAGTTTAGCACTTTTACCTTTGCATCACCTTCATAACTTAGAATGATTTTGTCCCATATTGCCTTTGCTATATTCAGCTGCATGACTTTGACAAATTCTAATTCAGTTAGACTTCCCAATAGAGCATTGACTGCCTTTGCATTGGTTTCATAATTCTTTCTTTCCGTCGAATCTGTTGGTACTGCAGCTGGATATTGATATCCTCCTTCAACAATTTCCCATACATCTGCTCCCAGAGACTGAAGATAGGATCTCATCCTTGTTTTCCAGAAGATTAAATTGTTTCTGTTAAAGAGCGGAGGCCTGATAGATGCTGTTCCATCTTGATTTCTCATCTTGCTTGATCTTCCTTCTAGCGGCTAAGCTTTTTCAGAAGGACCTGCTCTGATTCCAATTGTTGGGAAAAATACTGAGAGGGGGGGTGAATCAGTATTTAGGGTTGAAATTTTTTTCACTTTTTTTTTCTCTTAAAACCATATGCTATTTTACAGAATCCAACGTGTATGTCCAGATATATTATTATGTCTTTACTTAGATCATTGCATCATTCATTCATCAGATGTTTAGTATGCAGTAAGTATGAACAGAAATACCAGAACAAACCATCAAACATAAGCCACACATATGAACACCAGTATTTAAGGTGGAAACCCAATTTGGGAGAAAACCTCCACTGCTGTTATCTCAGTCTTCAATATTTATTATAAAGAAAACTTCTTACAATTTATGCTGGCATAGACTTATACCAGGACGTAGGCACCTACCTACAGAAAGGCTACAACCTTCTCTCATTTACCAGCTACCACTGGAAGGGAGCTACAACCCCCTCACTGAAGGGTTTGACCCTTAGTACCACTGCGGACCACGTTCCATCAATTTTCATACTGGATCCACCAGTTTCCACACAACATACCTTGCAGGCCACCAGCTTTATTCATTTTCTTCAGTACACTCGCACCGACTCTTCATGATTTCGTCAGTCGATCAAACCAGAGATTCATCATCGTCAGATCATTATATCCATGGGTGCATCGTAGATTCAGATTTATCAATTAAGAACATAGTTCGTCCATGCAGATATTCCTTAGAGAAATTTATTCATTCACCATCCTTACGCATGCACACTTTGTACAATAATCGTCTTCTCCTTATAAAGTTTTTTCCTTTAGTAAAACCATGAGTCAAAACCATCCAACTACCAATGGTATTCATATTAAAATTCGAACCAATTCAAATTGAAAATCCAATCTTCGTTCTTCCATGCACGAATTGTCCCAAAGGTAATCTTTTTCTTTGCCAAATAATACTATAGCCAAGGTTAAGTAATATTAACGCGCCGCTGATGGTTTTACTTTATTTTATTGGAATTTTATTTATCAAGTTCGTGGAATTTGATAAATAAATATTATTCACACCCTTTGATAATTAGATATTTATATTAATAATCCGCGCTTTTATCAAATGGCCTTTTTAAAATAGACCTTTGGATCCGGCCCCACATGCATAATCGACGACTTAATCAATATTATTTAAAACTTGGGCCCATTGCTAACGATCGTTTTCATCCGACGGTTGTTATCGCGTCGCGCCTCCTCATTTGATCAGACAGATATCGCTCAGCGAAGACGCGCGAACAATAATGTGCGATGGCCATCGTACCTTGGTTAACCTTCACGCATCTATAGCAAATGATCACCGTTCGATGACCCCTTCACAGATCAACGAAGCTCAACAATATCACTGGGCATCCTGGGTCGAAAAATAATGCGCGATGGCGCGCAGTGACAAGTGGTTTTGTGGAGTCGTATAGGGATGTGTGTTGCCCGTTCTATGGAATCAGAGCCAACCTCTTGAATACCGCTCAACCTGCAAAAGCGGTGCGATATGGGCAATCTGTCCTCGCAAATCCGCTCGTGGTTTTGGAACAGTGACCAACCCACGGTTATGTCTGGTTACGCTATTCCTTTTGGTCCCTTCACTCAGGTTCACAACTCGGTCCACCGAAAGTTTGATGCCAAATACTCTGTTTTAGTTCTTCTGCGTTATAACTGATTTACTCTCACTCCTTGTTCCTTTCTCCATGAATGATAGTCAGCTCCTTACTAACAGCATAGACCCTTCCATGTGAAGCTTAAAACCATGATTTTGTTCAATCAATAACATTCCATTGTCTACCAGTTTGGATACACTGTCGACCATATTAACCATTCCTCGAACAACATACAGAGCACCATTAATCCCCTCAAAGGGTTTCTCACGGATTGCATATATATGTTCACACCTGAATGGGACTCAAATATCCTTCCTATTGAATTCAATTTGCTTCTTGACTAATACTGCTCTCTGTAGATGCACTCTTTCTCTGTTATTCTCTGCTACTTGTCTTGTCTCTATTCCTAGTTACTGTTTCAGATGCCAATTCCTTTGCCACTTCCTTTGCCATCAATGACAATACTTCCAACATTTACAGCAACCACCGATGAACAAGGTAAGAATATTTTGGTAAATGATGCAAAAATAAAGAATATTATTATTAGTGGACTTATTGAATCTGCTTATCGTAAGGTGTTGGGTTGTAAAACTGCCAAACATGTATGGGACAAGCTTGAGAATATATATGCAGGTGATTCAAATGTCAAATAAGTAAAGCTTCAAATCTATAGAGAAAAATTTGAGAAACTCAGAATGAAAGAAGATGGAAACATTGTTGCATACTTCCAATACGTTGATGAAATAACTAACAATCTGGAAGGATTGGGAGAGCCAGTTGACGAGAATTCTATTATGCGAAAGATTCTTAGAATGTTACCAGGGAGATTCAACCCAAAGGTATCGGTCTTAGAATATAGTGCAAATCTAGACAAACTCAACAAAGAGGAATTACATAGAGTTCTCATAGCATATGAAATGAGACTTGATGAAGAAGAGGGTACTTCACATCTAGAAACTGCGTTCGTTGCATGTAAGAAAACCAATAAGGACAAACAAAATTCAATTGAAAAGACATGCACCTGCAAGTGTGAAGAAAAGGGAGATGATAAAGAAGGTATTTTAGATGAAGAATATGCTTACTTTATGAGAAAACTAGAAATTGGTAAGGGAAATTTCAAAGGTAAAATTCCATTGATATGTTTCGGCTGTGGTGAGGTTGGGAATTTCACATCAAAATGTCTGAATATAAGTGATGGAAACTAAAAAGGAAAGAAATTCTTTAATAAATTCAACAAGCAAGGATCCAAAGGGAACTTTCTCTCTAAAGAAGATAGCTCATCATCTGATGAAGACAATGACAGTGAAGAAGATGCCAATGGGAGAGTATTGTTTATGGCCACAATAAACAAGAGGTATCAAAAAATGAAGAAGAAGGGTTGACCTTAGAAGAATTCTCCAAGGAAATAATCAAGATTATAAAAGAGCTCAAGGCCGAGAAGATCTGTTCCAATACTCTTGAAGAACAAGTTCAAGGTCTCAAAATTGAATTTGAAGAACACAAATGCATTGAAGAGTCACTTCAAAATAAGTTGGAAGAAAGCAACCAATAAAGGGAAGAATTAGAAGCCGAAGTAGTCTCGCTATGTAAGGAAGTGAAGAAGGGAAAAAATATCCAAAACTATGCCAATATCTCAAGGGCATTGGAAGAAATCATCAACAATCAATGATCTTACAATGACAGAACTGGCCTCGGTTACAAAGAAGAAGAAGCAGGATCTTCTAGAACAAAATACAATGAACTTATGAGATCTCACATGCATGTAGACTTAATTGGACAAGATCTGCAAGAACAACCTTGGAAGACAATTCCTCGATGAAGATTTCCATCCAGGTACCAACATATTTTTTACGGCTATTGTTATTCATGTGGAAAATTTGGTCTTAAAGTTGTAGAATGTCACACGTACCATAGGAACCAATACAATTCCAAGAGATCTGTCAAATATGAACCTCCCAAGGCTTAGCGAAACATTAATAGATTTTAACATTTAAGAAATAATATTGAATGTTACAAATGTCGAAACTTTGGACACATAGCTAGAGACTATAGACTTGAAAAATCTCCAGAAGAATCTTCGAAGCCACAGAGCGAAAAAACATGGAAGAAGAAGAAGACAGATAATTGTGAACTCGCTCTTAAGGTTCAAAACAAAAAAGATGTGTGGTATGTTGATAACAGTTTCTCAACGCATATGATTGGAGATAGAAAGAAATTTGTATCTCTGAAAGAGAAGAAGGATAGAACCGTGTCCTTTGGAAAAGATAGATCTTCAAATTTTATAGGATTAGGTATCATCCCTCTCGGAAGAAAATATGCTCTAGAGAAGAATGTTCTATTGGTTTAAAAAATTAATCACAATCTGGTCAATGTTGGACAAATGTGTGATTAAGGACACAAAATACTATTCAACTCCACAAAATGTGAAATTAGGAAAGGCAGGTATGGTGAAATTGTGGCTAAAGCAAGTCGAGCTCCAAACGACATATATGTTCCGAATGAAGAAACTAAAGCATGTCTAATAGCTAAAGAGGATGATATAATATATGGTAGAAATGATGATCGACTAAGTAAGAAGTTTGCTACAAAGATGCAAAGTGATTTCGAGATATCTTTACTTGGTGAGCTAACATACTTCTTGTTGGGGTTCCCATGTTTTGGCAAGTTTGGCAATACCAAAAGATGAGACAACATCAGAACCACTTTCAGACCTCAGGATCTAGCCCTCCTAGGTTTGGAGAGGGATCTCTCTATATAGGCAAAGGTTTTATGTCTTTTAAACTCTGTGTTAAGATATTAGGCTAGTTATAGGCACGAGTTTGTTTGATTGATTGTTGGTTTGGTTGTTGGGAATCAGAAAGGAAGGGTTCAATGTGAGGGAAGGATGTGAAAAGAGGATTTTAGGCAAAGGAGGGAGGATTTCAAAGAACACTTGAGACCATTGGGCAATGGATTTAGGAAAGGGTTTACTTGCTATTCAATATGCAGGCTTTCAGTTGGGCTAGTCATCTAATGCATTGGATCTTAAAGATGATAGTGTGGCATGAAGTGAAAAGAAAGAAGGTGAAAGGCAAGGAAACCTCTAAGATGACCCTTCAGGAATCGGATCCAGGGACAGGACATGCCATTGGAAAACCTATGATCTAGAACCTAAAAGGTTAAATATTCAGACAAGGAAACATTAAATATTTAAACACAAAGGTGAAGGCCTGAGATCAGAGAGAGACTTTGAACTCTCAATGCTTTGGCATCCAACTTAAGGGAACTTAGAAAGGTTCAATTCATCGAAAAGGACCCTAGCGAGGCAGAAATAATTTTCAAACTCCCAGTATCCCAGTTATTTCAATTAAAACCCAACAAGAACATCTGAGGATAGATTTATTAATTCATAAATAAGCTAGCAGTAAATATTAGCCACTACATTGGTTAAATTAACTTGAATCAGTGCTCAGATAACACATATAGCAGAAAAAATTAAAGGTAGGGAGAGCAGAAGCTTAGGCTACCATGCGAGGGTATATCCTAAACCAGATTTCTAATGACTGCCAGAGAAATGAAATGTGATGAATTAAAAAGGAAAATAGAGACAAAGTAAGAAAAACATCACCACTGCTTTAAATATGGATCCAAAGAAATGTGCTTGAAATGTTACAGAGAAACACCAGTCATGTACAACATTTCCAACAGCTTGAAATTCAGTCTGAAAACATCTTCCTCAGTCTATCTTACAACTTTACATAGAGAACTATATCTCAAAAGAAACAACTTACAATTCACAGATATCCGATCAAAAACCACCTCAATGAGTTTTTCTTGAGTCCTTATAGCTGAGAGAGAGGTAGAGAAAGTAGGTGAAACACTAAATGAAACATTGAAACAGAAAATGGAAGAATGGCTCGAGGCCATCCTGTCTTAATATCTATGCATTAATCTTCAGTACTTCTTTTGAAGAAAGAGTGGTCTTCGACAGGCTGAAATTTGCTCCAGGTATGTTCTTTGATGTACTCTGCTGTAGTACTCTTCAATACTCTAGTGAATAGAAAAAAGGTAGATCAATGACTTTAAGGTATGCCCTATCATGTAACAAATGCTCTGGTAGCATTAGGACTGTTTTTAGGGAGGAAATATTCTCATGGACACAATGTAGACTAAAACAGTACGAGTACTGTGTCCTTTCTCGGGAGGAGACTTCTGCTGATGTGATACCTTGATGATATTGTTTTCTGCGTGCTAGGCCTTCTGTGTGATTCATGAGGTCTTCAATCTGGTACTTTGACTTTAAAACACTTAATTAAGGCTTAAAATCTTCAATAATGTGCATTAGAAATTCTTAACTCTGTACTGATACTCTTTGCCGCTTCATGACTGTCTCTGTCTGTGAAATGTGAGCTTTAGTGGCGCTGGAGAGGTTTTGCAGAGTTTAATTCTGTCCTTTAATGAAAATTTACGGTCTAGGCACCTCCTCAGGCTCTTGCATGTAATATCAAGCTCTGAACCCATCTTTCTCTGTGTTCTATGCCACTATAATAGTGACTATGAACCATGGCGGTCTCCACCGCCTGTAACCCTGCAAAAAACACACAAACACGTTAAGAAACCCGTGCATGGGGTCGGATGCTGTGGAGGATGGTGAGAATGGCAACGCAACATGGTGAAAATGGTGGATGCGAATGGAAAATGGTGGAATAATTCAGGATGATGGTGAAAAATGCAGCGAAACAGTGGGAAAATGGTCCGGTGAATTTTGGTGGAATGTAACAAACTTTAATGCAAACATTAAAATTTGACCTTTGAAAGAAATACAAATGGAATAGATGAAAATGCGATGAAAACATATGAAATGGGTTGATACAGTGGGACCCGGCCGCGGGTGGAGGGCGATTAGATATGGACCATTAGATCGAACGGAATGGACGGTTACGATCAAATCGGAGGGAGAGTGATAGGAGGGTCAGACTCCGATGAGAAATGGAGTGATTGGCCTATGACCGTTGGATTTTATGTGATATTGACGGTGGATATTGCGTCGGAGGATCGAAATCGCAAAGGGCGAAGGGTGGCACCGTTTGAAAATTGCGATTACGATTGGAGCGGGGAAGCGAGGGCTGTCGGATTAAAAGGGAAATCGACGGCAGAGATTGCATCGGAGGATTGCGATCGCAAAGGGCGGAGGGTGGCACCGTTTGAAAATTGTGATTGTGATTGGAGGGATTTTGCGCGGGCCATCAGATCTTAATAAGATCAACGGCAGAAAACACTCCCGAGACCCATAGAACCAAAGCGTCATCGCATCGGAGTTTTTGTTTTAACACAGGAATGCGCTCTCGACCGCTTATCTGATTGTGATAAGTGCCTTATGCTTTGGCACCTAGTATTGGCGCTGGGTTACGTGGGGAAATGGTTTTGGGGCTGGGCCGAAAAGTGCTAGCCTGTAACATTTTAGAAAATGGGTTTTTAACTCGGAAACAGAGTTTTAAGGCTAACATTAGGCTTTCGGTGGAGGGAAAAAGGGAATTAAAATCGAATGAAAGGGCTTCAATTGGTTTTTAAAGGGGAATTGGGTGGTTTAGGATATTTAGGAAGGGGTTTTAGGAGTCAAAGGGGAAACTTTGAAAATGGGAAAAAGGGTTAAAATGGGAAATTTTGTAGGGATACAAGGGCGAATGGGGACTTTCTGAGCACAATTTTCCACAGGCAGTGAGGCTCTTTTTAAATAAAATGAACACACAGGGGCTTTAAGTATGATATGTTTTCAGAGGAGATGCATTCCTTGAAGGCTCAAAAAACATTTAGCCACCTGTTTGCTTGACAAAAAATTTATAGGTGGCTAACAGTGGCTCCACATGGGGATGGCTTCTTCTTGAAGGAGTTAAGAATTCAGAAAATAAATCTTTGGAGTAGGACAGATGTCTGATCCTTGAATCATCTTCTCTTCTTTGATTTCAGCTGTTACAAAAATGATGGATTTTAATTAGCAGAACACATTCCCCAAACAATCTACCTAGCCATCCTACAGTCCTAACATTTTTCTTCAAGGTGCATTTGAATTTGCAGACCTTCTTCATCATTCTTTATTGAAAACAAAAAACAAACTAATCTAATTCTACCCTTATCACTCCATGAGACCAGATTAAACTATTGGCCTCACATGTTTCTCTACCTAATCTAATATCTGTTGGGATTAAACTGTCCAACAGATTTATTCTCTACATTCTACAACATAAATTTAAAAACAGTCAAACTAGGATTAGACAGTCTAGTTTGCTGTGGATCCAAGGCATAAAGACAGTTGCACATGGACTAAAATTGCAGAAATTTGAAAACAAAATCTTGAAGGCTTGAAATCTGAAACTTCGAAGCATCCTTATTTTCTTTGTGACTCAAGTTTTGAGCTTGTTAGAGTCACTTTCTTCTTCAGTTTAGCTCTGATTTTGGGCTTGTTAGAGCTGCTTCTTCTTTCTTCTTTGCACTTCAGAGGTTCATGTTTTGAGCATGTTTGAACCTCTCTTTCTCTCTTTTTTGAAACATTTTCTCTTTTCTTGGAATCAAAACACAACAATGGTATTTACAATGGAAATGAAAACTGGAAATTGGAAATCAGCAGTAGTAGTGCTTGAGCATCCTGCCATTGACAGGACCCCCAAACAGCTCTATACCCTCTAGCTCTTGCAGAAAAAAGGCATTCGGACCAACAGTGGCCTGGATAATGTAAGGACCCTACCACAAACTGTCAAACTTGCCATGCTTTCCTTTGTATTCTCTCCTTGAGTCCCACTTTAAAACTTTATCTCCAATTTTGAAGTCACAAGCTTTTGTTCTTTTATTAAATAACTTATTTATATTTTCCTGAACTTTCAGAGCTCTATTATATACCTCTTCTCTTTTTTGTTGGAGATGAATTGTTTGATTTATCCTCCTTACCATGTTATCTTCTTCTGTCTGAATCTCTTGGACAAGTTTAATCACTGGTACCCCAACGCTGGTACAAAACACTGCCTCTGTTCCATAAACAAGCTGATATGGTGACATGCCAATGGATTTCTTTGTTGTAAGCCTATTAGCCCACAAAGCATGCACTAACTTGTTATGCCATGACTTCTTGTTTTCTTCAAGCAGCTTCTTGATAATGGTCACCACGCTCTTGTTTGGTGATTCAGTTAACCCATTACCTTGCGGGTAATAAGCAGTTGAATGACCGAGTGCTATTTGATACCTATGACAAAAATCAATCATTTTATTGGATCCAAAAGCAGCAGATTTATTAGTGATTATTTTTCTTGGGCAGCCAAACTGAGAGAGGATGTGGTCTTCTAGGAACCTAATGATAACAGAATCTGTGGCATTCCTAGAAGGTATGGCCTCTATCCACTTTGTGAAGTAGTCCGTGGCTGTAAGGATACACTTGTGTTGTGCATAAGAGGCAGGATGTGTTTCTCCTATGAAATCTAGGCCCCATTGCATAAAGGGACCTTCAACAGTGATGGGTTGTAAAGGTAGAGGGAGGAGATTTCTTTTGCCTTCAAAAATCTAGCATTTATGGCAGGCCATTATCATTTTATGGATGTCATTGAAAAGTGTAGGCCAATAATAGCCAACTCTGAGTATTTTGTTAGTGGTGGCTTTCCAGCTCAAGTGGCCTCCACACTCTCCTGCATGGAACTCTTGTTTAATCCTCTTTGCTTCAATTTCAGGCAAACATTTAAGCAATAGGCCATTTGTATTTTTCCAGTATAAACATTCATTCAGTATGCAATAGTTTCTGCCTTTTAACTTTAGGAATCTGGCCTTAGTTTTTGATAAATCAGGAGGGGCGTTGAGGTTTGTGAGCACATGCAAGATATCAGAATACCAAGGAGAATTTTGAAATTGTTCTTCAACAGTAGGATCAGACAATCCTTCCTATTCATCCAAGGCATCTACCATGTTAATGTCAAGGGCTTGCAAATTTGATTCAGCCATTATTTGAGCTAAGCCCTGACCCTTGATTAGTTTTGTGGGTTTTATTTCCAGGTCATATTCTAATATCACAACAATCCATTTGCCCCTCTTCCCATCTGGGTCTTGGGAAAAAGTGTCTTTAACCACTATGTTTGGCACGTAGGCTATGGTGTGAGAATGCAGTATGTACACCCTAAAGTCTTTCAAGGCCTTTACCAAGGCATAGGCCTATTTTTCCATTATGTTATATTTCAAGGATGCATCCCTCAGAGCCTTGCTGAAGAAAGCAATGGGTTGTTCTATTCCGTTTGGATTTTTCTACAGCAGAACTGCAGCCACTATTGCTCGGAGGAAAATGAAAATATCAGGAAATCTTTTGAGAAATCTGGGCTGATTAGGACAGGAGCCCGGGTGAGTTCAAGTCTAACCGATTCAAATATTTTTTGGCCTCAACAGTCCATTTAACCCCTACACCTTTCTTCAGCATGTTAGTCATATTTTTGAGGTGTTCAGCTAAGTTGGGAATAAACCTCCTTAAGAAGTTAAATTCCCAATAAAGGACTGTAACTCTTTAATGTTTCTCGGGTGTGTGATCTGTAGTATTCCCTCAACTCTCTATGGGTCCATCTTAATTCCCTTCTCAGATATGATATGGCCGAGAAGCTTTCCTTCCTGCAGCCCGGATACAGTCTTTTTGGGATTTAATGACAGACCGAACTTCCTACATTTTTCAAAAAATATTCTCAGATGTCTTAGGTGTTCCTCATCGGTCTTGGAATAGACTGTTATGTCATCCATATAGATGACAATGAAGTGCCCTATTTCCTCCGAAAAGGCTATTTCCATTGCTTGTTGGAAGGTTGCACCAGCGTTCATCAATCCAAAAGGCATTTTTATGTACATAAAAGTGCCCCATGGAGTGGTAAAAACTGTCTTGAGTTGGTCTTCTGGGAGTACTAACACTTGGTTATAGCCTGAAAAACCATCTAATAGGGAGATCCGTTTTGAGCCAACTACCCTTTGCAGGATATGTTCCATCTTTGGTAAGGGGTAATTGTCTTTAAGTGAGGCTCTATTAAGGTTCCTAAAATCTATGCACAGTCTGATCTCACCTGTTTTCTTTCTCATAGCTACTAAGTTCGAGACCCAATTAGAGAACCTTACATTGACTATTATCCCTACCTCATACATATTTTTTATTTCCTTTTCTACTGCAAGCAATTGTTTTGGGTTAATTCTGCGAAGTTTTTGTCTGAAGGATTTCTGGTTCTCTTTCAAAGGTATTTTGTGCTGTATAATGTTTGTGTCGTAGGCCTTTAAGTCCTCGTAGCTCCAGGAAAACACATTAATGAATTATTTAAATAAGTCGATGTATTTTTTTTTCATGTCTGTGGGTAAGGACTTAGCCAATTTTATCATCTTGGGCTTATCTTCTGTGCCTATGTTGCATTCCTCGACATTAGAGTCTGAGTGTTCTATAGTGGGTTTCTTTGATACGTCGTCAAAGTCAAAAAAGTCCTCTAAAGGTGCCGGACCTTGGGGTATGTTCTTATCTTTGGACTGCAACACCTCTACTTCCTCTTTATCTACGTTTTTATATTCTTCGGTTGGATTTCCAATTCTTTCAGTTAAAGTGTTTATTTCTACGCTATGGGGTGATTTTTCGTCATTCGAGGGTTCTTCACTTAGGCAGCTATCATTGGAATTAGATTCTGAATCAGAGAATTCAAACTTGTTCCTGCCAATCAGGAAGTCCTCAATCTGCTTATCGCCCTCAAAGACCTGCCAATATTTTTCGTTATTAGGCACTGCAGGTTTGTACTTTGTCTGAATGATGATTTTTTTGTCACTGGGAGGCTCATGATATGAACTAGATATGCAGGCTAATCCATTTGCAATTACGTTCTGACTCCTAGGAACAAACACCAGTTCATATTCCATAAAGGTTTTCAAAAAATCCATGGCATCATTCCTGTACGCTCTCAATCTAGGGTGTTTAGCTGTATACTCACCATTCACTTGTTTTATGATCAACTCAGAGTCTCCATGCACAGTTATCCTACGGGATTTCAATTTTCTCAGTAAATTCAGTCCTAGAATAAGAGCCTCATATTCCACAATATTGTTTGTACACTTGAAGTTCAGATTGAAGGCGTGACTCTTGGCATAGTCAGTCTCTGTGTTATGCAACCACACTCCTGCCCGTGCAGTTTTTCTAGTACAGGACCCATCGAAATTCATTTCCCATAAAGGTTCTTTCTCAAGTTTATCATTGGTTTCTTTCCTAGTGTTAGTTTCATTGTTATGCTGCAATGGAGGGTCTGTTTCATGGTGTGGAGGATTTTTCTCTTCATGATGCGTATGGAGTTCAGAGAGCTGACTAGTTAGTTGTTTGCATTCTATTTCTTGTTTACTCAGAGTTTTGTTTTCAGTGCACTGTCCACAGGTTTCATCCTCGTTTTCTTCTAAGTCTAGAGTGGCCATTATGTTGAAATATATGGGTGCTATATCATTGCTCGTATCTCTATTTTCTAGTTCTGGCTCTTCTAAGGATTCATCATTGCAAAGGATAAAGGAGTCCAGATCTGTGTGTACAGAGTACAGAGGAGAATTTTAAGCTTTTTAGGGTAGTTGACCAAAAATTTCACTTGTACCTCTCTATACAGTCTCCTAATCTGGCTAAAGACAGGGATTGTGGCATATGCCCCATCCATCTGCATTGTACCCTATAGCTTGGCTCCCCATGACCTTGACAATAACATACCATACTTAGGTTCTTTCTTAGGTTTATCATTGGTTTCTTTCCTAGTGTTAGTTTCATTGTTATGCTACAATGGAGGGTCTGTTTCATGGTGTGGAGGATTTTTCTCTTCATGATGCGTATGGAGTTCAGAGAGCTGACTAGTTAGTTGTTTTCATTCTATTTCTTGTTTACTCGGAGTTTTGTTAAAGGAGTCCAGATCTGTGTGTACAGAGTACAGAGGAGAATTTTAAGCTTTTCAGGGTAGTTGACCAGGAATTTCATTTGTACCTCTCTATATAGTCTCCTAATCTGGCTAAAGACAGGGATTGTGGCATATGCCCCATCCATCTGCATTGTACCCTACAGCTTGGCTCCCCATGACCTTGACAATAACATACCATACTTAGGTGGCACATCCACCACTACAACATCCATAAACATACATTTTGCTGGAATCTGGGTCAAGTTCACACACAGGTCCTTGATTAGGCTAAGTCACTTTACTCTGTTAGAGTCAAATGAATATAGATCATTATAAGGACGGGTTATATCTAGGCCTAACCACTCCATAACTACCTTAGGCAGTAAGTTGTTTGCTGCCCTAGATTCATGCATTGCGTTATGAAGGATCTTGTCATGGATATTGAGACTGATATAAAAAGGAGGTACTACCCCTTCCTGAAAATTCCCCTCTATCTTTGGACCAAACAGAAGGGCTGGTTGATCATCACTCAGATGACAGTGTCACTATTTTCCCCTAGATTTAAAGCTTTCAAAATTTGGCCTTTATATACATCCTGAGTGGCTAGCTCAGAGAGCGAGACAGAGATTTTAATTTTCACAATCTCACTCTCCAAATTGAAAGTGGATGGACTCTTCATGACACTCAACTCTGTTTTGTTGGCCACCACCTTGGTGGTAGACTCAGTGGGCTGATTCTCACTATGTATAATGCTTGTGGCAGTTTTATCAGGAACACTAGCTGCAGTGCTAGTGCTGCTGGTTGGTTGACCTTGTTTATTAGTGATTTGGTTGTCTTTTCCTTTGTCCTTCCCAGAACTCTCGGCTACTGATTTGCTACTTTCAACAGTCACTTTAGAAGTTTTCTCAGGACTTTTCTTGATGATAACCTCAGACGCCTTTGGTTTTGAAGTGTCTAGGCTCTTTTTGCTTCTAAGTTCATACTATTCTCTGACCTGCATGATGGAATTTTCAAATCCTAGCCTGTAATCCTCAGATTCTAATCTTTCCTCATCCCAATATGAGGGTGAGGGTTGATCCTCCTCTGAGGAAAATTTGTGGATTGAGTTATCTATCTCAAACATATTTATTGCGTTTTCCTCAGACTCTTCTATTATCCCCTCATCTTCATCAAGAAAGTCTTCTTGAAATGGGGGTATGACTTGCTGGTCTAAGTCCCTTTGCCTATTTGGAGTGGTATTGTTCCTTCTAAAGTTCTGGTTCTGGCCTTGGTTTCTGTTTTGGTTACTGACTCTGACAACCATTTTTTCCATCATTTGCTGTAGTTTTTCCACGTTTTTAGATAGACAGTCATAATTGGGGTCAGATGTGGAAGCTATGGTGTCATCTCTATATGTTACCCTTTTCTCAGCCTTCATTCTGGCTTTCTTTTCAATCAAGTTAGCCTCTACACTTACTGCTCCCTTCTGCATATCTTCCAGTGTGTTGTAATCTGTCTCCCTAAGCTGGTAAGCCATATCGACATCAAAGCCTTCAGGATATTTCACTAGAGCCATACCTTGGGGAGGTTTCATGTGTGGAGGAAGAGCATTATAAAAGCTGTTCAACCTTGTAGAGTAGTCATGAACACTCTCTCCTACGTTTCTTTTAAGGTTCTTGTATTCTGCCAAGATCTGGAGGGGATTGGTCTTGACTTCCCATTTGTTTATGAAGGTCTGATATAAGGAGGGAATATCATGGATGGTATTAGGAGGCAGGCCTTTAAACCATTTATTCACATCACCTCCTAAACTCTGGGAAAAGATTCTCATTTTGACTATCTCATCGTCTATCTCCATATAGTCAAAAGAATTTTCCATCCTATCTACATGGTGCTGAGCTGTAGTGGAATCCTTTGCAGTGAAATGTGGGATCTTTGATTGATAATCATTGGGTAAGGGCACTAGAGGCTGAGGTAACACCAGAGGTGCATATCAGGCTGCCATGATGATGTTCTGAGGAGGTAAAGGGTTGGCTTGAGTGGCTGGTATGTGGATGACAGGGATACTAGGACCAACAATAGTCTGTTGAGATGATTTAGGATGGCAGAGCCCCAAGTTTTGAATGAAATGAATATCCAGAGGTGTATATGGGGGAGTCTCTCTATCCCTAATGTGCTGACCACTGTGAGAAGGTGAACCATGAAGCTCAAGGCCTGGCTGGTCTACAACACCGAATGACCTCTTTCTAGGTAATCTGTTTGGAGAGTCTAGGTCAAAAAGAGGGTCTGATAGAGCTGTAAAGTCTTCTGGTGCAGAGTTAGCTCTATGGATGTGTCTGGAAATAGTTGGATTTATGGGTGTAGGAGATTTCCTAATGATACTCTCAGGGTTGTCAACTATTTCAGGTGGGTTTGGGTTAGGGTAAGCTCTTGTATGAATGGTTCTTGAAGCCAGAATGTTGTCTTTAAACAAAGGAGATTAATCCTGCCTGTTACTTCTATTATGGATGATGTTGTTATGGAGGCTGGTCTCCCAGTGGAGTCTTATGTAAACCAAGATAATCAGCAGGCCTACTGATCACCAGTGGAGTCTTTAGTCATTGAGGAACTATGGAGTCGCCAGGTGGAAGGTTTATAATGTTTCAAGAATGGTACACTGTCCACCACAGTGATTAACCACCAAAATAAGGCTGCTATGATCTTCTTTGAGTTTGTGAAGTGTTTAAAGGTGTGTTTTACTCAAAGTGTCCCCAGCGAAGTTGCCATTATGTTGGGGTTTCCATGTTTTGGCAAGTTTGGCAATACCAAAAGATGAGACAACATCAGAACCACTTTCAGACCTCAGGATCTAGCTCTCCTGGGTCCGGAGAGGGATCTCTCTATATAGGCAAAGGTTTTATGTCTTTTAAACTTTGTGTTAAGATATTAGGCTAGTTATAGGCACGGGTTTGTTTGATTAATTGTTGGTTTGGTTGTTGGGAATCAGAAAGGAAGGGTTCAATGTGAGGCAAGGATGTGCAAAGAGGATTTTAGGCAAAGTAGGGAGGATTTCAAAGAACACTCGAGACCATTAAGCAATGGAGTCAGGAAAGGGTTTACTTGCTATTCAATATGCAGGCTTTCAGTTGGGCTAGTCATCTAATGCATTGGATCTTAAAGATGATAGTGTGGCATGAAATGGAAAGAAAGAAGGTGAAAGTCAAGGAAACCTCCAAGGTGACCCTTCAGGAATCGGATCCAGGGACAGGACATGCCATTGGACAACTTGTGATCCAGAACCTAAAAGGTTAACTCTACGGACAAGGAAACATTAAAGATTTAAACACAAAGGTGAAGGCCTGAGATCAGAGGGAGACTTTGAACTCTCAATGCTTCAACATCCAACTTAAGGGAACTTAGAAAGGTTCAATTCATCGAAAAGGACCCTAGCGAGGCAGAAACAATGTTCAAACTCCCAGTATCCCAATTCTTTCAATTAATACCCAGCAAGACCATCTGAGGATAGATTTATTAATTCATACATCAGCTAGCAGTAAATATTAGCCACTACATTGGTTAAATTAACTTGAATCAGTGCTCAGATAACACATATAGCAGAAAACATTAAAGGTAGGGAGAGCAGAAGCTTAGGCTACCATGCGAGGGTATATCCTAAACAAGATTTCTGATGCTTGCCAGAGAAATGAAATGTGATGAATTACAAAGGAAAATAGAGACAAAGTAAGAAAAACATCACCGCTGCTTTAAATCAGGATCCAAAGAAATGTGCTTGTCATATTAAAGAGAAACACCAGTCATGTACAACATTTTCAACAGCTTGACATTCAGTCTGAAATAATCTTCCTCAGTCTATCTTAAAACTTTACATAGAGAACTATATCTCAAGAGAAACAACTTACAATTCACATATATCCGATCAAAAACCACCTCAATGAGTTTTTCTTGAGTCATTATAGTTGAGAGATAGGCAGAGAAAGTAGGTGAAACACTAAATGAAACATTGAAACAGAAAATGGAAGAATGGATCGAGGTAATCCATTCTTAATATCTATGCATTAATCTTCAGTAATTATTTTGAAGAAAGAGTGGTCTTCGACAGGATGAAATTTGCTCCAGGTATGTTCTTTGATGTACTCTGCTACAGTACTCTGCAGTACTCTGGTGAATAGACAAAATGTAGATCAATGACTTGAAGGTCTTCCCTATCGCGTAACAAATTCTTTGGTAGCATTAGGACTGTTGTCAGGGAGGAAATCTTCTCATGGACACAATGTAGACTAAAACAGTACGAGTACTGTGTCCTTTCTCGGGAGGAGAGTTCTGCTGATGTGATACCTTGATGATATTTTTTTCTGCGCGCTAGGCCTTCTGTGTGATTCATGAGGTCTTCAATCTGGTACTTTGCCTTTAAAACACTGAATTAAGGCTTAACATCTTCAATAATGTGCATTATAACTACTTAACTCTGTACTGATACTATTTTCCGCTTCATGACTATCTCTGTCAGTGAAATGTGAGCTTTAGTGGCGCTGGAGAGGTTTACAGAGTTGAACTCTGTCCTTTAATGAAAAATTATGCTCTAAGCACCTCCTCAGGCTCTTGTCTGTAATATCAGGCTTTGAACCCGACTTTCTCTGTGTTCTATGCCCCTATAACAGTGACTATGAACCATGATGATGCCCATTAACCAGGTCATTGGGAATGGTGCCCAAATTTACCTATAACAATTTCCTCCTAAAGCATGAGATCTAAATAATAAGAACATTTGATTGAGATGCTTTACATTGTGATGAGCTTGGAAATGAAGCGGACTGGTCACCTGCATCAATATTACAATACATTATGTTACACCATTTTTTGGTCATCTAACCTATTATCATTATATTGACCCAAGTACATCATGTAAGACCAATTTTACTCAAAATAAAATTTCTTTCACTATGCAAATAACTTAGTAAATCACCTTTATTAAGTTGTTTATGGTCTAAACAGGAAACCCCATAAGGAAATATTAAAAAAATATATATTTGTTTGATTTTCCTCATGAAATAATTAGTTAAACAGTAGTTTAATTAATATTTTTGGTTATATTTAACCCAAAACAAAGAAATTGATTAGATAAATCATTATTTATCTTATTATTTTCTAAAGAATAATTGTTTAAATCTTATTTAAATAATATTCTTTGTTAAATATGACTAATTCACCCTTAAATAATTAAATAAATCATTATTTATTTGATTATTAGTCAACCATATCCTTAAAATGATAAATAAATCATTTATTTATTTATTATTACTTAATCACATCCTTAAAATGATAAATAAATCATTTATTTATTTATTATTTACAAATAAAGGGATTTGACTCAAGTCAAATTCCTTTTCCCTCTAACAAATATAATAAAATATTCCATAAAAGTTGGATCTAGATTTGGTTAATAATATTTTAATTATGCACCAATCTCTAGACTAACTCAATATTTTGTTATAAATAGAAGGGTTTTCCCATTCATTTGTCACCGTTTGTTGCCTAAAGATCACTCTGGATCTCAACACTTGGTCTGGCTTTTGATCCATAATCATAGCCATAATTTTTCACTTTTTTCTGGATTTTCTACACCACAAAGAGAGAGAAGTTCTAAATATGAAGTGTTGAGGACTCATAAGAACCCATCCCATTGCGGAGAACAGGGAACACCCTCTTGTGTTTTCCTCCCAGGTGCCATTAATAAAAATATTCATTGGATATATTCTTGTCTTGTCTATTGGATCTATGGAGTAAATATTAATTTTCTACTGTTTAATGTCTTCTAATGCATAGATCTAGATTTTTGCAGCATTTGTCTTGATCATCTAACTGCAGATCTGAAGATATTAGCAGTCATTTCTGATGTTAGGGCTGTTTATTATGCGCATTTAAAGTGGTCTTTTTTCGTACACCTCGAATCAAGATTCATACTAACATCTGGCGACTCCACATGGGTTTACCATTACGACCGCTGTCGTTTTTCTGATCCTTGCATTTCCAGCTGCTTCAAACCCTAGGATTTCTCTTCAGCCCCTTTTTTTCTTATTCTTGATGTTTTTTTTAACCCATAAAACCCTAAACTATAAAAATTCTAACTTCTGCGTGTTTTTGGACCCATTGCGCAGGTGACAAACATCAGCCACAGCTGAGATGACAAATTTTTCTGAAACCTGCTGCCGAGAGTGTCGAAAGTGCAGGTCGCACTTTTCTGCCCAAAACTTGTGACCTGGACCTCCAGGGCACACTTTATAGCCCAAAAAGTGCGACCTCTGCTGAAAACAGGCCAAAAACTGCGACCTGGACTTTCTGCAGGGATTTTTCTGAAATTTTTCTGGGTTCTGCTGAGCCTCTGTTCAGGGTTGTCTGACCTCCATCTCCACCCATTTTGGACCTGTACTTGTTCTGTTTTGCTCAACTAAGTGGAACCTAGCCCCCTAGGGCTTCAGTACCGTCTACTTTTTGTGGAAGAGTGTTTTCTGTTGCAGATTGTCTGAAATTTCAGAGTTTTCAGCCATTTTTTCATATCTGATACCTCATCTTCAGATCCACTTCAGATCGGCTTGTTATCCATCCAAATTTCCTCTTTTAGCTTTTTTTGGGTTTTCCTTTAGGGGGCACTCTGCTTCCTTCCTGGAGATAGCCTTTCGCCACCACTTTTTTGCAGCATTTTTCCTATGATTTGTCGCTGTTTTCTGCACCACTTTCCAGCAGATTTTATCTTTTAGATCTCCATCCCTCTTGACCCAAGATCTATTAGCCTATTTTAGTGTGTTTAGATTAGTTTTTTACTCACCTATAGACTAGTTGTTGAGAGGCCCACCTTCTTGGGTTTATATTATTGCATTATTAGTTGTTTATTTTCTGTTTTGCAGGCCTATATATTGTCATTTGTAGGGTTATTTACAACTATACAACACTTTTTATTTTTCTCTTCAAATGTCTGGGTTTAAAAATTAAAATTTACACACTTTTACACACACACCCTGAGAGAAAAAGGGATTGGTTAACACCACCAAGCAAAGACTCTAAAACATTGAAATCGATTGATCTTTCACGTCTCTACCCTTGTTTTGACATTGCAATCAGTTGATCTTGCACCTTTCTGTCCTTGTCGGTCTCTTTTTCCTTGGTGCTGTGTGTGTGTCGCCATTTCTCAACCTCCCATGGGCTCTGATTTTCCTCAGGGGAAGGCCAACACCCCTTGCACATCTTCCCCTCTTGGTAGCATGTATTCAGGGTACATCATGCCTCCTCTCTTTCCCCAACCTCTTTTATACCACACTGTTACCCAACCTTTTCTATCTGGTACCCTCGATGACCAAATTCTCATGATGAAATCCAATTAACCTTCAACCGTAGATATTAATCTTCATACTTGGTCCTGTTAGTACAACAAGCCTCCCGCCACGTCTGTCCCCGAGCCACCTCCTTTGGTCTCTACAGAGCCTCTTTCAAAACCTAATGGCCCCTTAAAGGTCACTCAGCCTAGGGTGGAGGTTCATACCAAGATCCCTAAGAGTCCACTATGCCAAAATGCTGCTTCTGGCAAAGTCGCCCATTCGTATAGCATAGTCGATGATTTGGCACAATCCCCTGCTGCCATTTCAATGCTAGAACTCCTCCAGTCGTGCCCTTCACAATGAAAATATCTTCTTTATGCTATGGGCACTATAGAACCTTCCGATTATCGATTGATTGTCTTTGATGTTGACCGGTCAGAACATCCTCCTCTCCCTGCTTCCGTCACTTTCCAAATCCCAGTCAAGATCCAGAACGCCAACGTTTCCCGGTGCATTATTGATGAGGGGGCATCCACCTGCCTGATGTCTTCTTCGGTTTGGAAACAACTCGGATCTCCTGAGTTGGCCCCTTCCATGATCACTCTCTGAGTGTGGGATGGCCACGCCTCCAAGCCCATTGGCTTATTCTGCAATTTTCCTATCACTCTTGCAGGCAAGATGGTTTATGTTGACGTAGAAGTCATAGACGCCCCCTTGGATTACAACATTCTTTTGGGTCGTAGCTACACTTATGCGATGTCTGTTGTCCCTTCCACGGTTCACCGCAATATTTCCTTCCCCCATAAGGGAAAGATAGTCACCATTGACCAGTTGACGTTTTACGAGCCAAAGTCTCAGACCTCCCCTGAGTCCACTATCTCTTTGGTGGCCAACAAGCAAACCATTGACCCTTTGACCAGTGTCTCACCTGGCATCTACAAGGGAAAATCGTTTCTTGGTAAATTCAATGATCTTCTTCCTCCTATCTCTAATCCTAGCTCATCAAATGTTTGCATGATGCAATCGTCTCGGGCTTCTCTCAAGAGGCCTGCCTCGGCTAGTCAGCAGCCCCCTCGCCCTTCGTAGCCATCTCCTAGCCCTTTGATGCAGCCTCTTGGACCTCCTCCTCCTGGCACTTTAGCTGGTACTCATGAGCCTATTTATCCTCCCAGGTCAGTTCCTCCAGGCCTTAACCATTTAGGAGCCATCCCACCTAGCCATTACCCCTCCGGTTAGATACCATTCCTAGTCCCTCCACCAGGCATCTATACGGCACCTGTCATGGACACCCTCTCTCTTCCTAAATTTATCATTGGGCTCTCGGTTTGGTACCTTGATCCTCCAACTGCCACCCCGCCAGGTCAACCTAAACCTTATCTTGCTCTGACCCCGGTTCAACTGGTCCCCCTGACTTCTCCTGTTGTCATGGTACCTCAACCACCTCAACAGGATCCGCCTCCTATTACGACCGCTTCAGGGAAGAAGGGTAGAGCTCGCAAAAGGGCCTCAAAGGAAAAAGATGCCCTGACTAACCCTGCACCTCCTCCACCTCCAAAGCCCTACGCTTTGTGTGATTTCATCAGTCACGCCACCCATACTTGTCCCGAGTTGCCTCGCATCAACCCCATGTCACGTTCCCTGAGTCTACGGTCTGTGAAACCTCTGTTTCATCATCGACCATAACCAAGAACACCAAGAATATCCACACCAAACACCCTTGTGCTTTGTATGGTCTCCATGGCCATTAATCTCATCATTTTCCTAGCCTTACGCACTACCACGCCTCTTCAGAGGTAGTTTGGGAGGATGAGATTGAGCAGAACCAATCCGCTTCTCCCGTACTTGCACAGTATGCTGCAGGCCAAAATAAGGATTTACGTGCTCCTATTGACATTTCCCCCTAATGTCAAAATTCCGGATCATGCGGCCACCATCCTCTACCTTTCATCATCCTTGAGACCCTCAGCAGAAGCTCCCTCTGAATCTTCTCCTCTTGTTTCGTTTGACCTCCTTTTAGCGATCACCCTGGGCTCAACATCAATGGATCCTTCATTTTCTTGTTCTTACATCATCCCCCATGACGATACGCATTTGAGCCTTTCCTCTCATGATGATAATTTAGGTAGCCTCACCGCGTCAGGTGGTCTCCCTTCCTCCTGTCCTTCCACCTCCTGTTGTGATGACGACATCATGGAAGCCATGTCCACCCCTGACTTCATCTTTCCCGCCCATAAACGAGATGCCAACACTCATACCCTTGGTGAATTATACAACCTGAGCTCAAGCTACGCCTCCAGTAGCTCCCGCACTCCCCCTCACCAGCGGCATGTGGGAAGTAGAAATCCTACCCAAATCACTCCCTTCCGTAGAGTGCATTTGATTTCTATTGTGCACTCAGGTTGCTAGCATTGTTCTTCCTCCTCTCATTTATTGTCGTGTGGCACCTTTCAGAGGGACCCCCCATCAATGCCTTATATTGGTTTTGCTGATGGTGCAAGTCGCTACTCCCGGAATTTAGCCTCGACAGGCCGGGCCATCTTTACCCCTTTACATATGCTTGTTCTTTTGAAAGGTGTATGCTTTGGTACTGCTACCAATAATCAGGCCGAATATGATGTTTTACGAGGTTTATTAGCCAATGCCCTTTCACATCGCATCCTCCACCTTCAT
The DNA here is from genome assembly GCA_034641835.2 of Pinus albicaulis. NCBI lineage: Eukaryota > Viridiplantae > Streptophyta > Pinopsida > Pinales > Pinaceae > Pinus > Pinus albicaulis. The sequence continues at coordinate 497,363,600 of CM076581.1, read as the reverse complement.
GTTTTTTTAGATTCCCTGCTTCTTTTCATGCAATTGAATGGTGTCTATTGTGTGCATAATCCTATCCTTTTCAGAAGATTTTTACGAGTGAAGCTTTTGATGCATGAATTTGAAATCATTACTTTCAATCATGTAACTAGAGCACAAAATCACTATGTATATCGCATTTCAAACCATATTCTAGATTGGCATTTAACACACACATTTAACACAAGAAAATAACATAAAAATATCAAAACGATGCATATCCATAGTATGTGTCGTATAAAATGTTTTAGAGTTCATCAACTCTGATACATATGACATGCCCATAGCATGTTACAAAAAACTCAAAAATGGGGGCACCACACACCCCTACACACTAATCACTATCTTGAGGATCCCAAGCTAGTGGCTCTGCCCTCATAGCTGGTAGATCATGCAAAATTTGTCTGGCCATCCCCATGCGTCGCATGACCCCTTGCCATTCCGAGGGTAAACCAATACATGGCTCTATGTACTGGTCATCCAAGTCTTTCCATTCGCGCTCCAAAACACCGGTCATAAGCCTCTCACATCTATGATGAATTTCCTCCAAAAGGGCTATTGCATCCTCATTTTGCTGCACCCTCGACCCACTAGATCCTGCGGCCCCAGATACTGCAGGTCGCCCCATGTACCTGACCAGTTTTACCGGTGCTGTATCTGCATACCAAAATTAAAAGAATGAGTAATACATATAATATTCTAAGAAATTTACATGCACGTAAAATATTAGCAATTTGACACTTACCATTAGGTCCCCATATATGACCAGGCGAAAGTGGTAGATCTGGGTCCCCACAATAACTCATCCCACTATAGGGATAACCGTCTATGTACATCGACATCTGATCCCATTGAACAAAGAAATCAGGACGAAACACCCGTCCAACTGCTCTTCCTCCTCCTCTGCACAGTAGTCGCCCCCACCAATGCATCCTAGGCTCTCTCGGGCCCCCATCTGGGAGCTGTATGCGAGGTCAAAGTGTCAGAATATTCTCAAAGAATAAAGAGCACAAAAATGTACCATATGCATAATCATGGTTCACTTACCGCTTACATAGCAAAAACTATCGTTTCAATGACAACGGCATCATCTGGGCCCACCCATAGTAGGTCCCACTCAAAACACTCTCCACCAGCATCATTCCCCCCCCCGTGATGTGATGGAGTGCCTGGTTGCCTAGGATCCGCAGCACCACTGCAGCCACAACACGGGTCTCTAACTTCTCCAAATCCCCAATGGGTATCCGAGTCCCCTTGACTTGGAGACTTGGTCGACAATGGCGCTCTACAAACTCTAAGATATTCCGACCACAGGGTAATACTGGCTGAATATTCCCTACCATCCCAAGTGGTGGGAGACCAGTCAGGAAATATATATCCTGGACCGTCAACTCGATTCGGTGCCCCTGCACTATAAAGACCTCATGGTCCGGATCCAATTAGCTAACAATTCGGGCCAATAAGGGCTCCCCAGCTTCTCATCAAAGGGTTTTCCACAAACTTCAGAACCCCAAACCTGGCCAAAGCACTGTGGACACCCTGATCCCCCCGGATCTTCGACCGTAATATGCCAAGGTCTCTCTCTCTCCAGTTGATCTGTAACCCTTCCATACCAACACAAAACATCATATTTATTAGTATACATATAGGAAAGACTGTTTCTCATCAAAAAACCCTAGTGCTTAGTAAAAAATAGCATAGAAACACCCCTCCTGGACATGTCACACTTTTCAGGCCCAAACCTGGGACAGGTCGCAATTTTCTAGCCAAAACCTGCTACCCAGGTCGTACTTTTTGCCCCAAAAAGTGTGACCCGGCCCGTGAGGAGAAGTAGGGGGCTGTTCCTGAGCGTTAGGGACCTAATATAAACTTTTAATCCACTGAAAAGAAAGAGTAGGGTTAGGCCTCTTACCTGCAGCTGACAGATCTCAATTCCAACGGTCGGTTTGTCCACTATGATCGCCGCAAGATTTAGGGCCTTCTCTCCTCTCCACATTCACCACAGCTCCACATGCAAATGAATGAATTTGGAGGGAAAATTCCTTATTAAAAGAGAAACCCTTGTTTCTTCTTTCACTCGCTGCGATCCAACTGTAGCACCGTTTACCAAACCGTCTGCACCATTGGAAAGCTCTCACCGAGCCCTCAAATGGGTATCTATTAGTTTTAAGTGATTTGATACTTCATTAGGACACATTTTCCCTAGAAGCGTCACTTCACCCTTCCTCAAAATCAAATTTCTTCACTTGCAACACTCGTACCGGGGGCACCATGTTGTCTCCATACTTGTCCATGCTCGTGTCAAATTTCGTCGTGAGTTACCTTCTTGTACTCATGCTTTTATGGTCCCCATTGGACCCTTTACATATGTGGCAGCACCATCGAGTCACCCTTGTTTAGAGCATCCGAGTTGAGTCATCATTGCTTTCATGGAGTCTATCTAGCATTCCTTCGCACCCCGCTATAGTCCTCCATCCTTCATTTCTTGGTTTCTGTCTCGTGTTGCTCATTATGGCCTTCAATCCCACTGTCCCCTATCCCCCATGATATTGTGTCAGTCGCTGCCAGGTCATCCATACTATTTATGCTCTAACAAGGGAAGTCGTCCGTTCGCTACTCATTTCCCCCCATTTCATCATCATCACTGGTGTCAGTCTGTCAGTCGCTCTACTATTTTCTCTCGTGCCTTAGTTGAGGATCATTTATTGCCTCACCTATGGCAAACCTCCTTCTATCGACATCAACTCATTCATTCCAGAAGACGGTCTGGAGGGCGGTGTACCTTGGTTCCAACTTCCACTTTTGTTTGGTACCTCGGATTAGGCAAAGGGAATCCTTATTTCCCTTTGACTTAATTGCTTCTCAGGTCCAGCTCCTTTCAGCATGATCGAGATCTGTATACTTGATGGTTCAGTGATGCAGTAGCTAACATCGATGATTCCTGGGTGTGTGTGAGATGTCTCAGTCCTCATGAGGGGGTGGCCCTACAGGTATCCCCCCACACACTCGGATGACATATTCATTACAACCTTCGATGCAGCTCCATACATTTGATGATCTCGGCCTCAGTCGCTTGCAGCGCCTTTTTGTTTACATGTATCTGCTAGATTTTTTAGAGCCCTTTACTGTTTTCAAGGGCATCTGGGTTGTATTTATATCTCATGTACTCAGATATTGTTGTACAAAGTCCTAGCTGTTATCCCAGGCACAATATATATGTGGAATTCATTATCGTGTTATTTATCTGGCTCATGTTTAGGCCAGCATATGCTTTATTATTGCGTTCTGTGGTTTTCTGGGTGCCTTATTGTTTGTACTATTGCCTCGGCGGGCATAGGTATGCCTCCCCCGCCGCCTATAGCAGATACTCACTCATAAAAAAGACTTGTCGTACATGCAAGTCGCCTCCTCAGGGTCTAGTTCTTTCAGCACTTTGGTTTACCTTATACTTCTCTCTCTTTGACTTCCCCTTCGATGTCTAGTGATTGAGTTCTTACAACATACTTCGGTCATACGATTAGCTTCTAACGCTCGCACGCTGGGGGGCAATTTGTTACACCATTTTTTGGTCATCTAACCTATTATCATTAGATGGACCCAAGTACATCATGTAAGAACAATATTACTCAAAGTAAAATTTCTTTCACTATGAAAATAACTTAGTAAATCACCTTTATTAAGTTGTTTATCGTCTAAACAAGAAACCCCATAAGGAAATATTAAATAAATATATATTTTTTTAATTTTCCTCAAGAAATAATTAGTTAAACAATACTTTAATTAATATTTCTGGTTATATTTAACCCAAAACAAAGAAATTAATTAGATAAATCATTATTTATCTTATTATTTTCTAAAGAATAATTGTTTAAATCTTATTTAAATAATATTCTTTGTTAAATATGACTAATTCACCCTTAAATAATTAAATAAATAATTATTTATTTGATTATTACTCAACTATATCCTTAAAATGATAAATAAATCATTTATTTATTTATTATTACTTAATCACATCCTTAAAATGATAAATAAATCATTTGTTTATTTATTATTTACAAATAAGGGGTTTTGACTCAAGTCAAATTCCTTTTCCCTCTAACAAATATAATAAAATATTTCATAAAATTTGGATCTAGATTTGGTTACTAATATTTTAATTATGCATGAATCTCTAGAATAACTCAATATTTTGTTATAAATAGAAGGGTTTTCCCATTCATTTGTCACCTTTTGTTGCCTAAAGATCACTCTGGATCTCAACTCCTGGTCTGGCCATTGATCCATTATCATAGCCATATTTTTCCATTTTTTTCTGGGTTTTCTACACCATCAAGAGAGAGGAATTCTAAATTTGAAGTGTTGAGGACTTACAAGAACCCATCCCATTGAGGAGAACAAGGAACACCCTCTTGTGTTTTCCTCCCAGGTGCCATTAATAAAAATTTCATTGGATATATTATTTTCTTTTCTAATGGATCTATGGAGTAAATCTTATTTTTCTACTGTTTAATGTCTTCTAATGCATATATCTAGATTTTTTCAGCATTTGTCTTGATCATCTTACTGCAGATCTGAAGATATTAGCAGTCATTTCTGCTGTTAGGGCTATTTTTTATGCGTAGCTAAAGTGGTATTTTTTCGTACACCTAGAATCAAGATTCATAATAACACATTACATCATGATATATCCTCTATTGATCATAATTTTTGAGGGTAGGCATTCCCACAGTCAGCACATAAACAATCTAATAACATGTACATAATTTAGAAAGTCGTCTACATTGTAATGTTGCCTAGATGCAGACATGCCTATAGATATAGGCCTATGTTTGGATGACAATCTGCATGTAAGTTCATCATACATATGATGTGTACACAATCTTGAAATCGCATTCGGGTACAAGTCTAGCCATCATTCACTCGATCATTCGGGTACAAGTCTAGCCATGCGAATATATGATTTGTAGTCGAACATGGAAAGATATTGTTTGATTACCAACCAATAATGTGAGCTGTTAAAAAATGTGAGAGAACCACCATTAATGTCAATGGCCCTCAAGGTACTGTAATACATTTCGCAAAGCGTGAATAGATGATTTAATGTCGAACTCCAAACAAAATCTTTCGGTCAAAATTCCGGAAGCAAGGATATTGTCGATGCTGTAACAAGCCTCATGGTACTAGAATCTGATGTTTCTAAGTGAACTTCCTGGATATTTATTTTTTGTCGACAGGAAGTCACCTTATTGCAAAACTGGAGTTACTGATTTTGGAGACAAGGGTATGACTTGATATAGCAATTTTCAGGGATGATGGTCATGAAAATGAAGGTTTATGAGTATTGAAGAAGGATGAGTTTTTAATCACTGGATGACTTCTCTCGAATATATCGGCGACACTGTGATGAGTTGGTAGCATTCACCCAAAATTGAAGTGGAGGTATGATGAACCATAGGTGTGAATGAACCGTCAAGATGATAACCCAACCCAAACAGTCATAGACATGGAGTGAAAGAAGTGTCATGTTCAAGAGCGACTTGCTACCAAAAAGAAAAATTTTCTTACTTTTCCCAAATTTTTGCCGGTCATTTTTTGACCAGTATCTCTTTATTTTTTAACAAGCTTGAGGGGGATAACATTTTCTTGATCTATAATTCAACCCTTCAGGTGAATAAAGTATCGCTATTTAATAATTTAATGAGTCTAGTGATGAATGAAACTCGATTCTTGCCATGATCAACAAGCTCGTCGCTATTTTATGTTTTAACGAGCGTAACGACAGTGATAGCCCGATACTTTTTCATATTTAAAGAGTCTGAAAAAGAGGACAAAATAGAACTCCAAAACTAATTTTTCGTAAATTTGTCTCTCAGATCCGAAAAAGTGTAAAATAATATCTGAAAGAACCTCTTTGGTCATGTTTAACCAAGGTATTCCTTTTTCGTAAATAATCCATCTCAGTCTGAAAAAGGGTTAAACTTATACTGAGTAGATATCAATTCATTTACTTTAACGAGCTCGAAATGACAAGTGCTCGGTAATATTTCACATTATTTGAGTCTGAAAAGAGATGAAAGAAGACTCCAGGGGTTCCTTTTTCGCTGTTATCGAAGCTCGAAAAAGAGATAAAAGTGCGCTTCAAATCCTTTTTCGTTTTTAACAAAGCTTGAAAAATAAGGAGAAAAAGTATGCTTTGTGGTCAAGTCTTTATTTGAAATAAATCTGCATGACTAATCTGTTTATTAGTTGTATCTCCTGTTCAGAACAACATCAAATGGATTAAAAATACCTGTTTCATGATAAAAACATAATAAAACTATAGTCATAGCAATAAATTTAACTTGCAAACAATTAAATGACTATATAAAGTAGTTTCAATATTCATTTTTACCATTCCATTGTTACCATTTGCATTTTGGAGCTCTGAACTTGATTTTTCCCCCAAACTTTAGTCGTTGATTGTGGTCATTTCTGTGGACGGATTTTGTCAATGTTTGATCCAGCTTATTAGCATGAACCTCCTCTTCCTTTCAGTATTCATTTCATTACCATTCCTTGCAATTTTTTAGGGTTTAAGGCCTCTAGGGTAAATTCTGCCAAAACTGAGGGCAACACACCCTTGAACATCGAAACCTGCGTTGCATAGCAGGTACATTGAAGGGTACTTGCATATGCAATGCACTGTCTCAACTCAGGGAGTGCGTTTGGCACAGTTCAAGTTTTTGATTTTCATGATGTGCTCAAAATTTGCATAGTTTTTTGTAATTAATGGTATCTAATGGATCTAATGGTTTTTTTTCAAGTTTTCATTAGATAATAATGATGATTACATGGAGAGAAAGAGAACATGAGGAACAAGATATGATTGCCTTGAATGATCTGGGTATTATAAGATGTAGAAATTATATGCACTACGCATGCATATGTCCAAGATTCTCCTGATCACACACTATTTTAACTTCATGCACAATACAAAATCTATTCCACCATTGATCATCACATGCAGAAATTAAATCAATTGCATGCACACATTGAAACCATAAAAATTCACACACATTAACACAGTGTTTTAACGGGAAAGCTTGAAGCTAAAAACCCCAAATATCTGTATATAATATATGTCATAGAGATCATGTAACAATCCTCATACAAAGCTTTTCACAAGCTCTCAGTACGATCCAATCGCTACACACTAATTAGGCCCGATCTTGCATATCCATGCACCGATCCTTGCCAGCCTTTAGCCTACCTCTATTGCGCAATCCCTGCTGAAGAATGACTCTGGCTGAAATTGAATTACCCCAGCCTTGCTCACGCAATCCGTATAGGCATATCCACTAAATTTTTGGTGCAAAAAATGCAACACTATAGTCACAACTGATAGTCACACTTGCTCTTTCACCTACCTCTCCACTAGTCTCCATATTTATCACATGATGCACTGTATTTAGCTGATGTATTCTTGAGTTGATTAATGATTATTATTTAGTGAATTAATTAACTAATTAATTCACACCACTCTCACTAGTGTATCAATCGAGTTAGACTAGATACAACTAATAAACGTGTCTACTTGAGTTAATGAACACGACTACGCAACTACTTCTATAACTCCACCAAACTCTGTCACATGAGTTCTAACTGAATTCCTCATGCATTAGCTCCAGTAAAACCTCAGGAATAGCATAATTCCTTATGTCAACTACTGTGCCACATCTGTGCACTTAACTAAAGTGCTCCAAGAGAATAAGATAATGTTTAGAGTCCAAATATTATTAAGAGCTAATAATATTCGACATATCTATTTTTAGACTGGCAATATAAAAATAGATTCCACCCCATATGTCTAAAAATAGAAGTCCATCTATTTTTCCAACTTGACCAACCATCCACAAATATCATCCTGCAACTCATAGAATATGATCGACATGTCTAAAAATAGACTTTGCGACAAAAATCACTTGTGTGGGCCCCACCTCGTTTAGGTGATCACTTTCCAACTAGGATTAGGAATGATGTTTCAGGATGCCTCCTTCAATGTTTCTTGTTGCAATCTTCAACACTCCCTCTCAACAAGAAAGCATTGTATTTTCATGCGACATGCAACTCCATGCATTCGCCCTGCAACCTTTTCATGCGCCATGCAACTCCATGCATCTGCTCTGCAACTCTTCCGAAACTGAATAGCCTCCAAAAAAACTCAATCAGTATAATGCATATATCAAAGTCTTTGACTTCTGCTTAGCTACTGCACATGTCTTCAGGAACCACTGTGCTGTTGAACTCTGCAACCATGCACTCTGCAACCATGCACTCTGCACTTGCTGTCAACTCTGAACAATGCTCCAGTATCTGACATTGTCACTTTGATCTGTCTACATCAATCCAATTGATCATGCTACTACTACTCTGTGGGCACCTTGTAGCCAGGTTCAATTCATGATATCCACACTATCTCCATGAATCCTGCCCAGAAATATCCTCTTGGTATTACTCATGCATGTCGCCCCACCTCTCACCTGGTGGTATAGCTGCATGCACTCCCTTTGCCCATCTGGCACGAAATTTATTTGAATGAGTGGTTTCTTCCACTCCATGATCCTCATCTTGTGGCTGATCCAAATTCGAAGGTTCAATGTTAGCTACATGCAAATTCTGATCCCTCTTAAACTTCAATTTCATGTCTTTCTTGCACTTCCCAACAGTAGGAAGCTTCGTAGAAATCCCATCTACATCAAATCTATAAAGATTATTTTGCATCTCCAGTTGTGGATGCTCCACAACCTTCTGAGACCGCTTCTCACGCTGCATGTTGTGAGGCTCCCTCTCAACCACCAAGTCACTAACCTCTGCTTTTATCCTCAAAGCTTTGCATGCATCTTGTACCTCAGTGCATGTAGATTCTTGGCTCACGTACATTGCAATTGTTCCAATGATCAACGCTCCGATACCATGTAGAAATTATATGCACTATGCATGCATATGTCCAAGATTCTCCTGATCACACACTATTTTAACTTCATGCACAATACAGAATCTATTCCACCATTGATCATCACATGCAGAAATTAAATCAATTGCAAAGCACACATGAAACCATAAAAATTCACACACATTAACACAATGTTTTAACGGGAAAGCCTGAAGCTAAAAACCCCAACTATCTGTATATAATATACTTCATAGAGATCATGTAAAAATTCTCATACAAAGCTTTTCACAAGCACTCAGTACAATCCAATCGCTACACACTAATCAGGCCCGATTTTGCATATCCATGCACCGATCTTTGCCAGTCTTTAGCCTACCTCTACTGTGCAATCCCTACTGAAGAATGGCTCTGGATGAACTCGAATTACCCCAGCCTTGATCACGCAATCCGTATAGGCATCTCCACTAAATTTTTGGTGCAAACAATGCAACACTATAGTCACAACTGATAGTCACACTTGCTCTTTCACCTACCTCTCCACTGGTCTCCACTGAAACTATCCATGCACTGTAGTTAACTGATGTATTCTTCAGTTGATTAATGAGTTAATAATTAGTGAATTAATTAATAATTAATTCACACCACTCTCACTAGTGTGTCAATCAGTTAGACTAGATACAACTAGCTCAACTATGTTTAGATTAGTTAAACTGAACACAACTCCATTAACTTCCTCAATCAACTCCACCAAACTCTCTCACATGAGTTCTAACTGAAGTATCCATGCAATAGCTCCACTTAACCTTCAGGAATAGCGTAATTCCTTTTGTCAGCACCTGTGCCACATCTATGCACTGAACTGAAGTGCTCCAAGAGAATAAGATAATGTTTAGAGTCCAAATATTATTAAGAGCTAATAATATTCGACATATCTATTTTTAGACTGGCAATCTAAAAATAGATTCCACCCAATATGTCTAAAAATAGAAGTCCATCTATTTTTCCAACTTGACCAACCATCCACAAATATCATCCTGCAACTCATAGAATATGATAGACATGTCTAAAAATAGACATAGTCTAAAAATAGACTTTGTGACAAAAATCACCTGTGTGGGCCCCACCTAGTTTAGGTGATCACTTTCCAACTAGGATCAGGAATGATGTTTCAGGATGCCTCCTTCAATGTTTCTTGTTGAAATATTCAACACTCCCTCTCAACAAGAAAGGACTGTATTTTCATGCGACATGCAACTCCATGCTTTCGCCCTGCAACCTTTTCATGCGCCATGCAACTCCATGCATCTGCTCTGCAACTCTTCCGAAACTGAATAGCCTCCAAAAAAATCAATCAATATAATGCATCTATCAAAGTATTCAAATTCTACTTAGCTACTGCACATGTCTTCAGGAACCACTGCGCTGTTGAACTCTGCGACCATGCACTCTGCACTTGCTGTCAACTCTGAACCGTGCTCCAGTATTTGACATTGTCACTTTGATATGTGTACATCAATCCAATTGATCATGCTACTGCTGCTCTATGGGAACCTTGTAGCCAGGTTCAATTCATGATATCGACAACATCTCCATGAATCCGACCCAGAAATCTCCTCTTGGGATTACTCATGCATGTCGCCCCACCTCTCACCTGGTGGTATAGTTGCATGCATTCCCTCTGCCCATCTGGCACGAAATTTCTTTGCATGAGTGGTTTCTTCCACTCCATGATCCTAATCTTGTGGCTACTCCACATCTTTAGGTTCACTCTTACCTGCATGCAAATTCTGCTCCCTCTTAAGCTTCAATTGCATGTCTTTCTTGCACTTCCCAACAGTAGGAAGCTCCGTAGAAATCCCATCTGCATAAAATCTATAAAGATTCTTCTGCATCTCCAGTTGTGGCTGCTCCACAACCTTCTGAGACTGCTTCTCACGCTGCATGTTGAGAGGCTCCCTCTCAACCACCAAGTCACTAACCTTTGCTTTTCTCCTCAAAGCTTTGCATGCATCTTGTACCTCAGTGCATGTAGATTCTTGGCTCGCACACATTGAAAATTTTCCAATGATCAATGCTCCGATACCATGTAGAAATTATATGGACTACGCATGCATATGTCCAAGATTCTCCTTATCACACACTATTTTAACTTCATGCACAATACAGAATCTATTCCACCACTGATCATCATATGCGGAAATTAAATCAATTGCAAAGCACACATAAAACCATAAAAATTCACACACATTAACACAGTGTTTTAACGGGAAAGCCTGAAGCTAAAAACCCCAAATATCTGTATATAATATATTTCATAGAGATCATGTAAAAATCCTCATACAAAGCTTTTCACAAGCTCTCAGTACAATCCAATCACTACACACTAATCAGGCCCGATCTTGCATATCCATGCACCGATATTTGCCAGCCTTTAGCCTACCTCTACTGTGAAATCCCTGCTAAAGAATGGCTCTGGATGAACTTGAATTACCCTAGCCTTGCTCACACAATCCGTATAGGCATCTCCACTAAATTTGTGGTGCAAAAAATGCAACACTATAGTCACAATTGATAGTCACACTTGCTCTTTCACCTACCTCTCCACTGGTCTCCACTGAACTATCCATGCATTGTAGTTAACTGATGTATTCTTCAGTTTATTAATGAGTTATTATTTAGTGAATTAATTAACTAATTAATTCACACCACTCTCACTAGTGTATCAATCAGTTAGACTAGATACAACTAGCTCAACTGTGTCTAACTGAGTTAATCTGAACACAACTCGGCCAACTACTTCTACAACTCCATTAAACTCTATCACATGAGTTCTAACTGAAGTCTCCATGAAATAGCTCCACTTAACCCTCAGGAATAGCGTAATTCCTTCTGTCAGCTCCTGTACCACATCTGTGCACTAAACTGAAGTGCTCCAAGAGAATAAGATAATGTTTAGAGTCCAAATATTATTAAGAGCTAATAATATTCGACATATCTATTTTTAGACTGGTAATCTAAAAATAGATTCCGCCCAATATATCTAAAAATAGAAGTCCATCTATTTTTCCAACTTGACCAAGCATCCACAAATATCATCCTGCAACTCATAGAATATGATCGACATGTCTAAAAATAGACATAGTCTAAAAATATACTTTGCGACAAAAATCACCTGTGTGGGCCCCACCTAGTTTAGGTGATCTCCAACTAAGATCAGAAATGATGTTTCAGGATGCCTCATTCAATGTTTCTTGTTGCAATCTTCAACACTCCCTCTCAACAAGAAAGGACTGTCTTTGCATGCCACATGCAACTCCATGCATTCGCCCTGCAACCTTTTCATGCGCCATGCAACTCCATGCATCTGCTCTGCAACTCTTCCGAAACTGAATAGCCTCCAAAAAACTCAATCAGTATAATGCATCTATCAAAGTCTTTGACTTCTGCTTAGCTACTGCACATGTCTTCAGGAACCACTGCGCTATTGAACTCTGCACTTGCTATCAACTCTGAACCATGCTCCAGTATCTGACATTGTCACTTTGATCTGTCTACATCAATCCAATTGATCATGCTACTGCTGCTATGTGGGCACCTTGTATCCAGGTTAAATTCATGAGATCCACACCATCTCCATGAATCCTACCCAGAAATCCCCTCTTGGGATTACTCATGAATGTCGCCCCACCTCTCACTTGGTGGTATAGCTGAATGCACTCCCTCTGCCCATCTGGCACGGAATTTCTTTGCATGAGTGGTTTCTTCCACTCCATGATCCTCATCTTGTGGCTGCTCCACATCCCGAGGTTCACTCTTACCTGCATGAAAATTCTCCCTCTTAAGCTTCAATTGCATGTCTTTCTTGCACTTCCCAACAGTAGGAAGCTACGTAGAAATCCCATCTACATCAAATCTATAAAGATTCTTCTGCATCTCCAGTTGTGGCTACTCCACAACCTTCTGAGACTGCTTCTCACGCTGCATGTTGTGAGGCTCCCTCTCAACCACCAAGTCACTAACCTCTGCTTTTCTCCTCAAAGCTTTGCATGCATCTTGTACCTCAGTGCATGTAGATTCTTGGCTCACACACATTGCAATTGTTCCAATGATCAACAATCCGATACCATGTAGAAATTATATGCACTACGCGTGCATATGTCCAAGATTCTCCTGATCACATACTATTTTAACGTCATGCACAATACAGAATCTATTCAACCATTGATCATCACATGCGGAATTTAAATCAATTGGAAAGCACACATGAAACCATAAAAATTCACACACATTAACACAATGTTTTAATGGGAAAGCCTGAAGCTAAAAACCCCAACTATCTGTATAAAATATATTTCATAGATATCATGTAACAATCCTCATACAAAGATTTTCACAAGCTCTCAATACAATCTAATCGCTACACACTAATCAAGCTCGAACTTGCATATCCATGCACCGATCTTTGCCAGCCTTTAGCCTACCTCTACTATGCAATCCCTACTGAAGAATGGCTCTAGATGAACTCGAATTACCCCAGCCTTGCTCACGTAATCTGTATAGGCATCTCCACTAAATTTGTGGTGCAAAAAATGCAACACTCTAGTCACAATTGATAGTCACACTTGCTCTTTCACCTACCTCTCCACTGGTCTCCACTGAATTTTCCATGCACTGTAGTTAACTGATTTATTCTTTAGCTGATTAATGAGTTATTATTTAGTGAATTAATTAAATAATTAATTCACACCACTCTCACTAGTGTATCAATCAGTTAGACTAGATACAACTAGCTCAACTGTGTCTAACTGAGTTAAACTGAACAAAACTCCACCAACTACTTCTACAACTCCACCAAACTCTGTCACATGAGTTCTAATTGAAGTCTCCATGAAATAGCTCCACTTAACCCTCGGGAATAGCGTAATTCCTTCTGTCAGCTCCTGTGCCACATCTGTGCACTGAACTGAAGTGCTCCAAGAGAATAAGATAATGTTTAGAGTCCAAATATTATTAAGAGATAACAATATTTGACATATCTATTTTTAGACTGACAATCTAAAAATAGATTCTACCCAATATGTCTAAAAATAGAAGTCCATCTATTTTTCCAACTTGACCAACCATCCACAAATATCATCCTGCAACTCATAGAATATGATCGACATGTCTAAAAATAGACATAGTCTAAAAATAGGCTTTGCGACAAAAATCACCTGTGTGGGCCCCACCTAGTTTAGGTGATCACTTTCCAACTGGGATCAGGAATGATGTTTTAGGATGCCTCCTTCACTGTTTCTTGTTGCAATCTTCAACACAAGAGCCATAAGATATTGCGGGCTACTTAAGTACTTAAAATTGTCGGGAATGAGGCAACAAATAGAACTTTTAGAGTTCCTTGTTCGAGCATGGGATCTGATGATAGAGGCATTTCACATAAAAAATCAAGTGTTGTCCATAACAGTTGAGGATGCGTATTTTCTCACAGGTTTTGCAAGGAGAGGTTTGCCCATTTCTCTCACAGGGTCTACCGTTGGAGGAGAGACAGTGAGGGATTATGTTATGAAGTATTGCTACCCAGGGGCAGAATAAAGCAAAGATGGAAAAATAAACATCCAGGATGTCAGGGATTTGCCTTTGAGAACCATCCTTTTCACGATCGCTAAACTTGCTGGTACCGTTACACTCCATATAGCGAACAGATCGTATATGCAGTATGTGCTAGAGTGCTTAGAGCCAACAGTCTTCAACTGGCCTGAAGTTGTTCTATCTTTGATAAATGAACATCTGAATAAAGCAAAGGGAGGAAGGAAGAAAAATTTCAGTTATGGTTCAATCCTTATCTCCTTCGCTTTGGAACAGATTCCACTGATGCAGCCACAACATGTAACATTGGATATATCTAGTCCTAGAGATCCTCAAATGCAGATATGGGTAGAACTCATGGGTCGACATGTAGGACAATCGAACGTTGTGTTCTCTACTGCATTCTTCGCCTGGTTCTGATGATATATTGTTGCCATCGATGAGTACGCATACACAAGCATCGAATTTCGAGGAGATCCAGATCTAGTATTACCAGAAGGCGCTCAGTGGGGTGCAATAGGTAAGAATGATTTGACCATGTTTTTTTATTTTTCTAAGGTTTATACAATGTTTTTGTGTTTTTATTTCTTTCCAAGACTAAACTAAATGTTTGATGTAATGCATATATCAGTCGCCTTCAACCAGTAGAGGAACCAGAGCGCGAAGCGGATGCGCCAGTAGAGAGGGCTGTCGGGAGAGCAGTCCTTGAGGAACTTGATATGGCTGAGACTCTAGCCTAGCTCCAACAACACATAGAGGGGTTGACCTTCGGGGTTCCGAATTTCCGGATCGAAGAGCTTCCCATGTGACTACAACAACACACAATTGGGGTTCCTAACCGTTGGATGCGGTTGCTTCGTAGGATTGCTAGATCTATAGAATGTTACCATGAGCACCACTAGTTTACTTGTGACTTTTTGGATACATTTTGAGGTCAGATGACCAATGTGTCTTCGGCACAAATTTTGTAAAAAACCTATAACTATATATCTATATGTTTTTAGAGTTTTTCCTATGTTTAATGCGCAATCCTATTCAATGTTGTGAATATTTTCTTTACCTATGTTGAAAATTTCTGTCTAAAACTTGATTAGCTAACGAATCAGTTAAAGTGTTCAAATTTCTGGAAATGTGTTGATATTGAAAAAAATCAAAATGTCTTTCCAAAAGTCAAACTCTTAGGAACAATCTATGAAGTGTTGGATTTCTACATTATAAACACTAGTAAGTTGTAGTACTACGAGTTGTGAGTCTAACCTTATGATTATGTGGTTAATACCAAATTAAATGGCTTCAAAGAGAAGTTCGATCAACGTGCTATACTCAGCGATATTGTTCGTCGATCTACCAATACAAATCCATCGAAAACTCACTAACTCGCTGTTCGGAGCGAAAATGGCCCATGCTGTAGAGGATAGATTCTGCATACTACGACTAACATCATCAGCATATCCAACAAATGGTTTTGAAGATTCAGACATCTGCCATAAAAATGTAAAGAAGATTACTAATGTCAAGAAAACTCTAAAAAACAAATTAAGATAGTGAATGCAAATCAACAACATATAAACAAATATAATACAAAAAATTACTATGCTCATGATTATGCATAGTAACGTATCAAATACAACCCATTTCTAGGCTGTGTCAATGGAATCCCATCCTAATCAACCAACTCGTAGGCACCCTTAGCAAGAACTCTTTTGACAATATAGGGGCCATGCCATAATGGCTCGAATTTCCCTGTACCTATTACATCATCTTCTTGGTCATAAAGAAGGACCAAGTTGCCCTCTGAGTAGATGTGAGGCTAGACATTTTTGTCGTATTGCACCTTTATACGTCTCTTATGCGCTTCGTTGGCCAATTGGGCTTCGCGACGCGTTTCATCTAGATGGATGAGGTTAAGGAGACACACTTCTTCTTCTGAGGTGTCAAGTAACAAGTCTATCACGAGTTTTAATGATGATATTTCGCATTGGATTGGTAAGATAGCTTCTAGACCATACACCAATTGAAAAAGAGTAAATCCGATTTCGTTTCCCATCGAGGTTCGATACGCCCACAAGGCGGAGTACATGATCAAGTGCCAGTTCCTTTTATGGACTCCTATCATTCGTTGAAGCATTTGTTTAAGAATTTTGTTAATAGCCTCAACTTGTCCATTTGATTATGGATAATAAGGAGTAGAATTATCATGTGACAATCCTAACTTGGCAGTCAATTCAGACATCATATGGTTGCGAAAATGCTTCCCATGATCTGTAACTATAGCCCGTGGGACCCCAAATCGTGCAATAACATGGTTGAAGAAAAACAATGTAGTTGTTTGTCATGTGTTATTAAATGTAGGCATCGCTTCGGCCCATTTGGTAAAATAGTCGATTGCGACAATAATATAACCATGCCCCCGGATGAAGGAGGGTTACAGGTCATGAAATCAATACCCCATTTCATAAATGGTCCATCAAAGACAACATGATGCTTTGGCGCTGGTAGTTTGTGGCTTTTACGATAAAAAATCCGGCATGCATGACAACTTCTGACTTCAAGGATGCAATCTTGAAAAATAGTAGGCCAAAAGTAATCGGCACGAAGTATCTTCTGCACGGTAGCATATCCAGATAAGTTTCCACCACAAGCCCCAGCATGAAAATAATTTAACACTTTTTTGGCCTCCTCATGAGTGAGGCACCTCCTTAAAATGGTATCGACACCACTACGATAAAGTGTATCACCGAAGATCAGATAATCTTTGGCTTGGTATCGAATACGTCTCTGGTCAGAGTGAGACATATTAGGTCAAAAATTTTGGGTTTGGAGATAAATGATGAAATCTCCATACCAAGGATCAAATGATCTGATCAGAAACAGAGACTCGTCTGGAATAGATGGTTCCAATGTAGTAGGATTACTATCAGAGGGAAGGTCACAGAGAAGCTCAACCAAAACTAAAGACTTCTTTGACTTGGATTTGATGAATTCCAAATAAAATTCCTGCAAAATGAAAATCCATTTTGAATATTTGTGCCCTTAGAGCAGTTGACGTGATAAGATATAAGTCATGGGGTTTCCATCTGAAACTATTGTTTTTTTTCAGAGAAGGATATAATGGCGAAATATTTGTTCAACTTGAACAACTCCTAAGGAAAGCTTTTCTACGTACGAGTACTTAAATTCTGTATCATTGAGATTACGACTCAAATAATAGATTAGATGTGAAATTACATCTTCTACTTGGAACAAAACCATAGCGATGGTCGTTTCAGCCGCGACGATATATAGGAAATAATCATTTTGATTATTTGGAGGATACATTAATGACGCTCGGACAAGATGGTCCTTGACAGCATCAAAAGAAGCTTGCGCAAGTTGGTCCCAATGGAAGGGAACCCCCTTTTTCAATAATCGAGTAAATCCTTTAGCCATTTCGGCGTAGTTTGAAATGAACCTTCTTAGGAAGTTAGCCTTACCTTGAAGTTTCTGTATCTGAAGTAAGTTTGACGGTGTAGGCAAATCAAGAATGGCCTGAACCTTTAGTGGGTCTATTCAAATTCCTTCTTTTGAGACTATGAATCTGAGCAATCGACCAGAACCAACACAAAACACACATTTATGTGGATTGAGGCGTATATTGTAGTGTTGGCAGCGTAAGAAAATGGCTCTCAAATGCATCGGGTGATCAGTCCGATTTCGTGAATGCGCTGGTAAATCGCCTAGATATGGTTGAAAAATGTGCTTGATGTCGTTGAAAGCATAATCCATTGTTCTCTGAAAAGTTGCCCCAACGTTCTTTAAACCAAATGGAATTTTCCTGTATGCGAATGTGCCCCAGGGATAGATGAATGCTGTTGTATGTTGGTCATCTAGGCATATATTGATTTGATTGTAGCCGGAAAATCCATCCATGAACGAAAATATTTCACATCCAGCACAATTGTCAATAATCTGGTCGACAAAGGGAGTAGGATAGTTGTCTTGTGGACAAGCATGATTAACATCCTGATAATCGACGCACACTCTAATGGTTCCTTGTTTTTTCATAACAGGAACGATATTGGAAACCCACTCAGTTAGTGGAACATGGTAAATGAAACCAACACGCAAAAGTTTTTCAACTTCTGCTTTGATGGCAGTGGCTTTCTTCGGATGAATAGAATGAAGCCGTTGATGCACTGGTTTGAAATCAGGATACATATTAATAGTGTGTTCAACTATACTAGTATCTATGCCTGGCATTTCCTTGTAAGAAAAAGCGAATACGTCAAAAAATTCACGAAAAAGAGAGCGATATGAATCAAGTTCTGATGGAGAACAAGATACACCGACATGAATATTTTCTACAACACCAGGTTTATTCGAAATATCGATAGAAATGGTTTCTTCAATATTTGATAAGTTTCGCTCAGAATCGATTGCATTAATTGGAAAAGAATTCGAAAAGAAAGTTTTGATGGATGGGTGATATAGTTCGCTGAGATTATTTTATTCATAATTTTGAAGATGGGAACGATGATGATAATCTTCCCATGGTTCTCCTTCTGACATCATAGCTTCCAAAATATTTTCATCTATCAAAAAATTTGAGGAAAATGGATCAAATGGAGTACCAAAATCTAAGGAACGATCAACCCAAACACTCGGCGACGCTGATTTTGGATGTGTCGCCCAAGTCAAATAGATTGATTGCTATGCCAACTCAATAGGGTTGGGTGGTAAAACATCATCCAACATAGAAATATCAAAAACACTCGTACTCTCCCTTAAGCCAGATAGATTGGAAGAGGTCATTGAGCAGGTCTCTATACTTGCAATTTCTGTCAACGTCGCGGGCAACGGTAATGCAAAGGTTCCCATAAGAGTGGAATCCTTTAAGAGTCCTACACCAATGTTCTGAATTTCTAGTTGGTGTAAGTAAACAAACAAAACGCTTCCAGTTGCCCGCGAGGCGGAGGAAAAGAAGGATAATTGATTAGTTACCGTGATTGTACCTTTATGTGGAAAGGTAATCATTCTAAAATATGTAGAAACAATGGCAGTCATCGCATATACCCATGGTCTTCCAAGTAAAATATTATAGTCAAGGGGTCCTTCAAAAACCTCAACATCAATATTCACTATTTTTCCCCCTAATTCAACATGCAGGTTATTGATAATACCACAAGGGTTATATGTTCTTCCATCAAAAGCCTTCAACGTCGTTGATGATTGTGATAATCGAGGCGAGCCAAGTGACTTCCAATAGTTTAGAGACATAATGCACGTAGATGCTCCATCATCAATAATAGTACGATGAACAAGGTGATTAAGAACATTTACTTGGATGGAGAATGCCAATTCTGCTGATAGCTGCGGCACATAGCCCATATGATTAAAGACGACAATATTAGAATAAGTCGAATCAATTCCACCAATTGCCGACAATAAAGCCTACCTCTGGGAGGGAAAATTTTGTAATACCTCAAGAGCAGACATAGCTGAAGGGGATTGAGCCAAATCTTCAACTATATTATAATTTTGTGTAGCTCTTGCTCGAGGATTATATGTTGATTTATGAATTACTCCCTTCGGTGGCTTAATTGTCAATTCAGTAATAACAATAGGTGGTACTGATTCATTATATGGATTCGTTGTCATGGTAGTAGGTTGATCAGTGGCTGGACTACCATAGTCTTTATTCCGCGTCAACACCAAAATTTCTTGTGAAGGTTTTTTGGTGGATAACATTAACACTTGGGAATTAGGAGCTGGATCTGTAGCAACCAAATTTGTGTCTGGATTTGGAAATGGGTTTGTCAACATGGCTGATGCATGAGAAGTATTGATGATTTTTGAGACTTTAGCACGCTGAGGAAAATCCCTAATAAAGTGTTCCTCGTTACATATTGAGCATGGATAACGAGGTTTTCGTGATCCTGATGGTTGATCAGATGATCTTTCCTACGGGTTAGAAGTTTGTTTTTTCTTTGATTTCGCCTTTTTCTTACTTCTTGGTTGCTTGTCACTTTTGCCTTTGTCAAATGACACAACATTAATTTTGGAAGTAGGAGCAGGATCAAATGCAGTAGTGTG
Source organism: Pinus albicaulis (assembly GCA_034641835.2). Classification (NCBI taxonomy): domain Eukaryota; kingdom Viridiplantae; phylum Streptophyta; class Pinopsida; order Pinales; family Pinaceae; genus Pinus; species Pinus albicaulis. The sequence goes on along the minus strand of CM076581.1, from coordinate 497,342,983 downwards.
GTGTGTGTTTACAGTTCCTATCAAGCCGTCTCTGGCATGAGAGTCCTTTATTTGAGGAGGAACATTGAAATTAGATCGCGGTGTGTTATTCTCCTATACCAATAGGTGTCATATATCATGATTGACTTGATGGGCTATGTAATATGTTCATACCTTTCCTTGTTGCAAAGGTTTTCCATATTGTCAAAAAAAAAAAAAATCAAAAAGTTTACAAAATGTAAAGAGGGTATACCCTAAAATAAAAATCAAAGGGTGAAAAGAATAAAAAATGGCCAAAAAATTAAAAGAAAATGAACCCCACCAAAAGAAAGGCCAAGGAAAGTGTGAAAGTCTAAATGCCACTACTTTTTGCTCTGATGTAATAAACAAATTGATGCAAGTCTACCCTGCAAACCCAGAATATTTCCACACTCTATGCATAAAAATGCGTCTCAAATAATTAACCAAGTAAAACTTCACGTCTGGGCAAATTCACAAAATTTTGCGGAAGCTTTAGAATTAATCTTCAAGGAAGATTTCCCAAATTTTCTATTCTTCTCATATGTAAGGTTTCTTCCTTTCATTAAAGTCTTTTTAACAAAGTTGAATTATGCATGTCAACCAACCAATATTTATGTGGAAGTTTCTCTTTCAAACATATGATTTTATGGTAATGAAACCATACACAACCAAATTCATTTAAATGTCGAAACTCTACTTCTGTCAACTCTATGGTTAAACCATGCTTCATAAAACCTCCAATATTTATGAGCACCCTTGCCTTTTTAACAAGCTTGACATTATTTACTCAATCCAAACCATAAGGAATTATAATGTTAACCATCCTTTACGCAAATCATTTACAATGACATCGGCCCACACACATTACACGTTGATCATTGGATTAACTATGCAACATTCCCAATTCAGTCAACGCAATAAGAGATATGCCACGATTTTAATACAAATGTTCTTACCTTCAACGCTTGCGCAAATCCATAATGCGCCCTCACTTTGCCCAAGTTCGATCAACGCTTTCACACTTCAACTTTTGTTCTGCATCCTCGATTCAATTCGGTCTCCAAACTCCACCTTCTAATCGAACGCCTTCCACTTCACGCTCAGTTCCCTTGCTATGGTAATTATATAAAATTCAGATTTATTCAAAAGCTGAATCATTAACCACGACTTACCAGCACATCACATTAATTATGCCTCTGCCTCTGTACATGGACTTGACAATTCATCACAATTCTGGAGAATTTGCAATCGAATATTATAGTTGTGCCTTCGCCCTTTCCACGTTCGATTCCAACCAAATAAACGCAGCCTTCAGATTTTTTTTTATCAGTTCATGGTTCTGTTCACAATACAACTTCAACCATCCGATTTAGCTCGGGCTGGATATCTCGATTTTGATGGAAAATATGATAACGCACAACAATTTAACCGTCAATCAATTACCATCTGTCAAATCCGCTCCAAACTCCAGATGCTTCTGCGCACATTCATGGTTACGTTCATGCCGGTATCTAAACTCCATCTATTCATATTAGTCCTGTAGTTGCATTCTATTTAGATTTAAACCAGCGTTCAATAATATAATTCCTCAACGCAATTCCTCATTTACTTTTAAAAATACAATTCTTATTAACAAATTCCAAATGTTAATGCTGCGCTCTTGCACAACGATTCATTTAGATATTCATTAAGGTGATTGCGCCCTCCATAAAATCAACTTTCAAAGTCGATATGCCAACACCACTTAATTGATATTCAGTCCAGGATGATCGATCCCTTTTCCCTGCGTTCTTTACAACAAATGCAGAATTAATTCAATTCAATGTATAAATCGACTTTAACTGAAATCGATTTTCTTTTCATATGCTTCTTTCACAAAAATCCAAACATTCTTTCAACAGAATTTAACCAAGAATATATATACATATCTCACACAGAATTCTCAAACAAATTCCTCAACAATAATCAATTACAAAAATCTCTTAGTTCATGGCCAGATTTTCAAATCGATGGTCCTTTTACAAAAGCCCATAGGCTTGCAAACTTGCTGTCCAAACTTCACTATCTATTTACTCTATTTTCCTCTCTAATTTTCCTTTGAGGCTCATAAATTTATACAAATTGAATTGAACCGATTTTGGTTCACATCCCTTTAATCACTCAACAAAATCCCCAAATATCTCAACACCCCTATAATCTAGATTTTTATCCCTAAAACCTTGAAACTAAATCTAATTTAGGCTCACAATTATCTCTTAGATATCTCTTATCTAATTTCTCTCATGTTTTCCAGTTATTTGGAAAAATTTACAAATCCTCACATATAATTAATTTAAAATTAATTTAATAACTCAAAAAAAATATTAATATTTACATGAAATTAATAGTTTTTCAAAAACATGAGACCCCTAGGTTTAATAAAAATACAAGGTATTTTTTTCGAGCTAATGCTCCTGCATCACAAATTGTGTGCAACTTGTAACTTATGCCACAATTGGTGAACAATCAAACATCTTAAGCTTGGCTAGTTCATGTTTCAATTTTATGTTTTAGAGATATAGAATAAAATCTGACCAAACTGTTTAATCTTGGCAGATAAGTAGATAGGTAGAGTAAATAAAAGGAGCTCAATAGCTTAATCTGAGCCCTTGGATGTAATAAGGTTAGACTTAGATATATTTCTGCATGTAAAAGAAAAGAAAGTGTGATAAGGGTTTGCCAGTTTAAGTGCACCCTAATAAAGAAGAAAAAATGCTAGGTTAAAGTAGGCAAGGTAGGTAGATGATGTTGCAGAATTACATGTGATGGATAATGACTCTGAATGTGTTAATATTTACTTTCATCACAAGTGCAAGGAAAACATTACACTGGAAGGATTTCAAGCAAAACAAGGTCAAATAATTAACTTCCCTTCTCAGTTTTCCCTAAACATTTTGCTAATTTCCCCTAAGTACTAAGGCATTTGAAAATTAGAGGGGCTCAAGGCATTTCCTTGACTTTTTGAGGGACCGGACCCTCGGCCCAATAATTTAAAAAGCCTAAGTACTTAAAACCATCCATAAGTCATTCATTTACTTCCATAAGTCTTTTTCCTAAGTAAAATCCTATTTTACTTAGAAAAATTACACAATATCTCATAAAAACCCTTTGTTCATTCATGCATAAGTTAAATACATAATCCTAATGTTTTATACTTAGCGCTTTTCATTCACTTTCACATATTAACTTTTAAATTTATTATTTAATTCCCTATATAAATCAACCCGTTCCCGTATTATTATAATTATGCAAAACCCCAAATTTTATATATCCCGCCCTTGGTTGAAATATAACCATAATATAACATTAAATTAAAAAAAGGATTAATTAACCCCCACGGTTAATTAATAACTTACTCCATCAATCATACTCCTCCCGATATGATTAAATAGTATTTAATTATATTGGGCCCGCTCCTTTATTTCCTCGTCATCTCACCTCCCCGACAACCGTTCGATCAACCAGTCCATGATCAACGGCTGTCATCCATATCGCTGCGCCCCCACGTTCGAACAATAATGCGCGTTGGCCAAGAAGTTTTCCAAACAGTGCCTCGCCACGTGTCGTGAGCTGTATGGAATCGCTGGCCCTCCGCTGAAAACTGCTCGTTCCCAAAAGTGGTGCAATGTATACCGTTTACCGCCCTTCCGCCTATGACAAAACAACATTTCCTACTTACGTCATCTGCCCAAAAAATAAAAACCCCCGCCAACCTTGACTTTGTGAATAAAAAAAAAAAATACACGTCATTTTCATTACTCTGTGCTGCGACCAGTCTTCCCATGCAAAGGACATCAAATCCAAATGTCGAATATTTCCAACCACCACCTTGCTAAGAAACTTGTAGCCGAATAGTCTAGAACCCGTCAGCAGTTGCCTACACATGTTTTCATCACTTTCCACTTCCTGGAAACAGGTATTTATCCAATTCCCATCAAAACCTGCAAGTCTTGGTTTTTGATTTAATTCCACAGGAAAAGACTTAAAAAACTGTACGATTTGGTCTCTGTTTCACCCCATAAGTTCCTAGAACTTGTAATTGTGCCTATTTTTCCATCAAAAACCCAAATTCCTTTCTGAATCCATAAGAACCATAATACCAGAAGAAAAATGGTGTGAAGACATGTTGGACCTTTTGTAAAAAATATCTCTCGATGAATTTTGGTTATTTAATACAGTAAGTAATGGTAAAAAGGATAAACAGAAAATAAACAGAGAGCATAATACTTAAAGAGTATCAGTGGTTAAAGTGTATCAGGTAAAAGTCAGAGTGAAAGTTAAAATAAAGTTACAGAGCAGTCAAAGGTAAACAGTAAAAGTAAATATAGAGGTAGTAAAATGGTAAAAAGAAATGAAAATACTTTCACCAACATTGAATTTTTTCTAAAGTGAAAGTAAAAAAGTCAAAAGAACAAAAAAGGGAAAAGATGAAAAACACAACAAGAAGGAACATTTTTGCAGAAATTTCATGTTTTAGTCATTGTCTTGCAGAAACTATTGTGATCAATCCAAGATGAATTTTTCAAAATGGAAGGAGGTTTATGTTCTTAAGAAGACCATCTAAAAAAACCTCTCTCACTTTTCTAACAGCTATTATGGTTTTGGAAATATTAAACAATGTTGGAAAGCACTTTTTGCAGAAAATTCCAGTTAAGTCATCATTTTGCAGAGAATATTTTGGCAAATACGAAATACATAATACAAAACTGAAGAAGGTTTTTGTTCCTAAGTGACCCATCTACAAAAACCTATCACACGTTTTTCACAGTTATTTCAGAATCAGAGATACATGCACATCTTTACAGGATATTTTTCAGACTCTAGAAAACTTTGTTTTACACATATTTTTGCAGAGCCTATTGTGCACAGATGGAGAGAAATTTTAGAACAATGAAAGAGGTTTATCTCAAAAAAATATTAATACACAATAAAATCTTTCAATTTTTACATATCTATTACGGATTGAGAAATAACAAGATATCATTGGACCCCAAGTTTGCAGAATTGTTGGAACAAAATGCACAAAGAAAGGAAGCAATTAGTGACTTGGATGCCTCATCATCAACTAAGAGTTGGATCAAATTCAAATTATCCTCTTTTTCATCACCTATCCATAAAAAATAGTTCCAAATAGATGCGTTAGTTTGAGTGTCCTTTACTTAAGTTCTATTTATGTAAAACAGTTGGAGAGATTTGTGAACTAATCTTGATATTTTTTCAAGATATTTTAGTTTAGAATTTGTATAAATACTTCACTCTTGGAAGTATTTTGGAGTGGATTCTTAGACTTTGTTGTAATACTGATTATTTTGGAATAAAGTTTTGTTGGACAAATTTCTCATGGCTAGCTGGATAAAGAATTGATACAAAGGACTTTTCACAGGATTCTTGAGTTAGACAAAGGATCAATAAGTCTTCTATCTCATTTGTTCTAAAGTTTTATACTTGTTTATTATACCATATATGTTTCATATCTGAATGATAAAAAAAAAAAAAAAATTCAAAAAGTGCTTGAGTGCAATCTGTTTTCAATCGTTGTTATTCTTAATGTTTTCCTCTGAACTAGTATGAACAATGAATTCTTAATTGCTCCTGTTTCCTAGTTTATTCATTTTGATTATTTGGTAAAGAATTCTTAGTTGCTCTTTATTAATAATCATTCAAGTTCCCTCTTTAGAAATATGTTGAAGGATTCTTAATTTCCCTTCATCCATTTTGAGTCCATTCCATTAATTTTAGATCTTTAATTGTTCCCTATTTGATTACCTTGCCCTGTGAAACCATCCATTATTAAGAAACCAAATCCAGTTAAGCCATATTTTTGACTCCATTAGCCCAATGGCCTAAAATACTCAGTCTTACCCCTCTATTATTGAATTACATCACCCAAACACAATCAAAATCCCCAAACTTTCATAACTAGCCTAATATCTTTAAAAAACAAAGCTAAAACTTAAAGAGAGAGCCCTCTCTGGGTACAGATTGGCTAGATTATGTACCTAAAAGTTGGTTTGTGGTTACCTCGGACTATTTCTCTCGAACTTGGAGAAATTACTGAGTGATAAAATAGTGGCGAATTCCCTGGGGAAGACTAACCTTTTCTTCAGAAATATTTTATAGGTTCAGATCTGATCTATGATGGTGGACAGTGATCAGACACACAAAGGTTAACATCATCCACCTGGCGACTCCAAATCAATTTCACAATCAAGACTCCACTAGAGGAATGAACCTCAAATAACAATATGGAAAGATCAGGCTTTCAATTTGGATCTTAATCCAAGACATTATGTTCTTTCTCATTAAGAAAGTTTTTCAATGTATATTGTATTTTATAAAAGATCTTAGATTAGTTTTTAATTATTTTCCTTTGAAGATTGTAAGTAATAATTCTCCTAATCTCTTTGAGCAGCTTTCTTATGAATCTAATGATGATAATTTTCCAATTAAGAAGCCTCAAATAATCAAGACTGATCTTACAATCCCTGTACATATCCTTGTACCATATAAAGTTCCAGATAGATATAAGCCCCTTATTTTACCTCCTATACTCCATGATTTTCCTAAAAAATACTACAAGTATCTTCCTAGATTTGATGGAGAGAATGGTATCACTGCCCAAAAACATATTCAAGGTTTTGAGAATTATTTGGATTTATTTGAGATTGATGAAGATGATGTTAAAATTAGAATTTTTTCTCTTTCTTTGCAAAATAGAATAAAGAGTTGGTTAAAAAATCTGCCTAATGCTAGCATCTCAAATTTCCAGCAGTTTATCAAAATTTTCCTTGATAGATGGATAATCAAAGTTAATCCTTTTGTCATCATCGAAGAATATAATAAGTTAAAAAGACATCCAAAAGAAACAATACAAAATTTTTATGACAAATTTAATCAAGTTTATTATTCAATGCCAGAAAATATTAGACCTCCTCATGATTCAACTCTCTTGTATTATCCAAGTGCCTTTGATCCAGAAATAGAATTTCGGTTAAGAGAAAGAGATCCAAAAACACTTGTACAGATGCAGAACATTGCAGTTGATGTAGAAGTTAATATGCAAATCAAACATGAAAAGTTGAAAGCAGAAGAAGAGGAAAAGAAAAACATTGCAGAGGTAAAACTCAACCTTTTGGTAAGAAAACTAAATGAAATAACATAGGAGATCACTATGAAAGATAATTTTTTTATTCAAAATCACCATGAAGAAATAGAAGAGGTTGATAGCCATGAAAAAATTCCTCTTTATTCAAATTATCATAGATCAGAAAATGAATTTACAGATCAATATGAGGAAGAGGAATTTGTTGATCTAATGTGTATCTTTGATGACATTTATTCTTTTGATTATTTGCCTAAGTATGATCATTATGATGATAGTTATGTTCTCCAAACTCAAGCTAACTTTATAGAGCAATCAAAAACTAGCTTGTGGGATGAAGAAACTCAGTTTCAGCAGATTGAAGACATTGATCAACCAATACAGATCAACCATGAGAGTGAAGAAGAAAGAGTAGAAAATGTCGAAATAAGTAAAAATTCTTTACCTCTTTGTTTTGCTTCATTTCAGTTCATTAGAGACAACTTTCATGCCATCAATAATCAACAATCTTTAGGAATTGTGATTGACAACAAAGAAGATAATGAAACTATTGATCAAGATTTTTTAGTTTCACAATTGCAGTTATTAGTTCCCATTGAAATAAATGATCAAATGACACAAGAAAGTTTCATACCACTATTTTTTGAATCATTTCAGCATTTAAAGGAAATATGGTATAACATATTTAAATAAAAGGATGTGAAGTCTCATGGAAACCTATATGCTATAGGTTGCAGCCATTTTCCCAAGTTTTTCAGGATCCAATAGCAGATATGTTGAATATTGAAGGCATTCAAAGCATTCCTCTATTAACTAACTATGATTTTCAGAATCAAGATGATAAAGGATTCAACAGTCAAACATTACAATCAGTAGAAATATCATCACAAATCTTATCTGAAAGTTTGCAGGGAGATAAAGACGAAAATAACATTTCAGATTCATGGCATGGAGGCCATCTAGAATATATGTACAGTTGTTTAGATTAGTTAAACATTAGTGTATATATTTTGGAAGATCCTTTTGTACAGTTTCTAGAGTCAACAAAGGAAATCAAGTATTTCCTTATCCTCTCATTTGTTGACAAGTTTCTAATAGGTTGCAGAAGTACAGTTTTGATAATCAACAAAAAAATGCAACAAAATCTATCAAAGTACATAGTACTTGAATGGTTGCATTGGATATTTCATTTTACCTAACCAGCAGTTGAACAATAGATTGAGTAGGTAGATGAGTGCTAATAAGCTTAGAATTTTGAGCCTTTTTTTTAGTTTTCAATTTTCAGCTAGTTTTTCATTAAGTTGGTTTGAAATTTTTTTGTGTGTTGTTTTAGTTTCAGATCAGATTTCAATTTACAGAATACAAAATATACTTACTAAGATCATCAAAGCTCAAATATGAAGACAACTGGCCTACTGTTCTTGACTTTTCACCAGGAAAAGCCATCCCCAAGTGGAGCCAATGTTATTCTCTTATACCAATAGGTGTCATATATCATGATTGACTTGATGGGCTATATAATATGTTCATACCTTTCCTTGTTGCAAAGGTTTTCCATATTGTCAAAAAAAAAAAATCAAAAAGTTTACAAAATGTAAAGAGGGTATACCCTAAAAGAAAAATCAAAGGGTAAAAAGAATAAAAAAATGGCCAAAAAATTAAAAGAAAATGAACCCCGCCAAAAGAAAGGCCAAGGAAAGTGTGCAAGTCTAAATGCCACTAATTTTTGCTATGATGTAATAAAAAAATTGTGTGCAACTTGTAACTTATGCCACAATTGGTGAACATTCAAACAACTTAAGCTTGGCTAGTTCATGTTTCAATTTTATGTTTTAGAGATAGAGAATAAAATCTGACCAAACTATTTAATCTTGGCAGATAAGTAGATAGGTAGATTAAATAAAAGGAGCTCAACTGCTTAATCTGAGCCCTTGGATGTAATAAGGTTAGACTTAGATAGATTTCTACATGTAAAAGAAAAGAAAGTGTGATAAGGGTTTGCCAGTTTAAGTGCACCCTAATAAAGAAGAAAAATGCTAGGTTAGAGTAGGTAAGGTAGGTAGATGATGTTGCAGAATTACATGTGATGGATAATGACTTTGAATGTGTTAATATTTACTTTCATCACAAGTGCAAGGCAGGAATTACACTGGAAGGATTTCAAGCAAAACAAGGTCAAATAATTAACTTCCCTTCTCAGTTTTCCATAAAAATTTTGCTAATTTCCCCTAAGTACTAAGGCATTTGAAAATTAGAGGGGCTCAAGGCATTTCCTTGACTTTTGGAGGGACCGGACCCTCGGCCCAATAATTTAAAAAGCCTAAGTACTTAAAACCATCCATAAGTCATTCATTTACTTCCATTAGTCTTTTTCCTAAGTAAAATCCTATTTTACTTAGAAAAATTACACAATATCCCATAAAAACCCTTTTTTCATTCAAGCACAAGTTAAATACATAATCCTAATGTTTTATACTTAGCGCTTTTCATTCACTTTCACATATTAACTTTTAACTTTATTATTTAATTCCCTATATAAATCAACACGTTCTCGTATTATTATAATTATGCAAAACCCCATATTTTATATATCCCACCCTTGGTTGAAATATAACCATAATATAACATTAAATTCAAAAAAAGATTAATTAACCCCCACAGTTAATTAATAACTTACTCCACCAATCATACTCCTCCCAATATCATTAAATAGTATTTAATTATGTTGGGCCCACTCCTTTATTTCCCCGTCATCTCACCTCCCCGACAACCGTTCGATCAACCAGTCCACGATCAATAGCTCTCATCCATATCGCTGTGCCCCCATGTTCGAACAATAATGCGCATTGGCCAAGAGGTTTTCCAAACAGTGCCTCGCCACATGTCGTGAGTTGTATGGAATCCCTGGCCCTCCGCTAAAAACCGCTCGTTCCCAAAAGTGGTGTGATGTATATCGCTTACCGCCCTTCTGCCTATGACAAAACAAACTTTCCTACTTACGTCATCCGCCCAAAAAATAAAAACCCCCACTAACCTTGACTTTGTGAATAAAACAAACAAATACACGTCATTTTCATTATTCTGTGTCGTGACCAGTGTTCCCATGCAAAGGACTTCAAATCCAACTGTCGAAGATTTCCAACCACCACCTTGCTAAGAAACTTGCAGCCGAACAATCCAGAACCCGTCAGCAGTTGCCTACACCTGTTTTCATCACTTTCCACTTTCCGAAAATAGGTATTTATCCAATTCCCATCAAAACCTGCAAGTATTGGTTTTTGATTTAATTCCACAGGAAAAGACTTAAAAAACTATACGATTTGGTCTCTGTTTCACCCCATAAGTTCCCAGAATTTGTAATTGTGCCTATTTTTCCATCAAAAACCCAAATTCTTTTCTGAATCCATAAGAACCAGAATACCAGAAGAACAATGGTGTGAAGACATGTTGGACCTTTTGTAAAAAATATCCCTCGATGAATTTTGGTTATTTACTACAGTAAGTAATGGTAAAAAGGATAAACATAAAATAAACAGAGAGCATAACAGTTAAAGAGTATCAGTGGTTAAAGTGTATCAGGTAAAAGTCAGAGTGAAAGTTAAAATAAAGTTACAGAGCAGTCAAAGGTAAACAATAAAAGTAAATATAGAGGTAGTAAAATGGTAAAAAGAAATGAAAATACTTTCACCAACATTGAAGTTTGTCTAAAGTGAAAGTAAAACAGTCAAAAGAACAAAAAAGTGAAAAGATGAAAAACACAACAAGAAGGAATATTTTTGCAGAAATTTCATGTTTTAGTCATTGTCTTGCAGAAACTATTGTGATAAATCCAAGATGCATTTTTCAAAAATGAAGGAGGTTTATGTTCGTAAGAAGACAATCTACAAAAACCTCTCTCACTTTTCTAACATCTATTATTGTTTTGGAAATATTAAACAATGTTGGAAAGCACTTTTTGCAGAAAATTCCAGTTAAGTCATAATTTTGCAGAGAATATTGTGGCCAATCCGAAATAATTAATACAAAAATGAAGGAGGTTTTTGTTCCTAAGTGAACCATATACAAAAACCTATCTCACTTGTTTCACAGTGATTTCAGAATCAAAGATACATACACATATTTACAGGCTATTTTTCAGATTCTATAAAACTATGTTTTACACATATTTTTGCAGAGCCTATTGTGCACAGCTGGAGAGGAATTTTAGGAAAATGAAAGAGGTTTATCTCAAAAACGTATTAATACACAATAAAATATTTCAATTTTTACATATATATTACGAATTGAGAAATAAAAAGATATCATTGGACCCCAAGTTTGCAGAATTGTTGGAGCAGAATGCACAAAGAAAGGAAGCAGTTAGTGACTTGGATGCCTCATCATCAACTAAGAGTTGGATCAAATTCAAATTCTCCTCTTTGTCATCACCTATCCATAAAAATTAGTGCCAAATAGATTCATTAGTTTGAGTTTCCTTTACTTAAGTTCTATTTATGTAAAATAGTTGGAGAGATTTGTGAACTATTCTTGATATTTTTTCAAGATATTTTAGTTTAGAATTTGTATAAATATTTCACTCTTGGAAGTATTTTGGGGTGGATTCTTATACTTTGCTGTAATACTAATTATTTTGGAATAAATTTTTGTTGGACAAATTTCTCATGGCTAGCTGGATAAAGAATTGATACAAAGGACTTTTCACAGGATTCTTGAGTCAGACAAAGGATCAATAAGTCTTCTATCTCATTTTTTCTAAAGTTTTATACTTGTTTATTATACCATCTATGTTTCATATATGAATGATAAATGAAAAATAATAATTTAGAAAGTGCTTGAGTGTAATCTGTTTTCAATCGTTGTTATTCTTAATGTGTTCCTCTGAATTAGTATGAACAGTGAATTCTTAATTGCTCCTGTTTCCTATTTTATTCATTTTGATTATTTGGTAAAGAATTCTTAATTGCTCTTTATTAATAATCATTCAAGTTCCCTCTTTCGAAATATTTTGAAGGATTCTTAATTTCCCTTCATCCATTTTGAGTCCATTCCATTCATTTTAGATCTTTAATTGTTCCCTATTTGATTACCTTGCCCTGTGAAACCATCCCTTGTTAAGAAACCAAATCCAGTTAAGCCATATTTTTGACTCCATTAGCCCAATGGCCTAAAATACTCAGTCCTACCCCTGTGTTATTGAATTCCATCACCCAAACACAATCAAAATCCCTAAACTTTCATAACTAGCCTAATATCTTTAAAAAACAAAGCTAAAACTTAAAGAGAGAGCCCTCTCTGGGTACAGATTGGCTAGATTCTGTACCTAAAAGTTGGTTTGTGGTTACCTTAGACTATTTCTCTCGAACCTGGAGAAATTATTGAGTGATAACACGGTGCATTTGGAATTTTTTCATAGAGCGTGCCAGACTGAGTGTAAATAAAGTCTAAATATTGGGCATGAGCAATAACTTGCTGTTCTGTGACGACACCACCTTTAGCCACATCCTCAGTTATAGATGGTATAGGGACTTAATGAACCATTCAGCAAGGAGATGATCGGGAACAAATGTCTTAACCATTCGTCGACATCGATTCCAATCATCAATATGATCTGAAATGTGAGTAGCATTAGTTTGTTTGAAGTTTGTCCATTAGGGGAATTATGAGGTCTAAAATGGGCCTCCTAAAGAAATTATAAAATAATAGTGGAAATAATAAAATAAGTTTTGATTACGTTATCAAATTTTAGAGGGAAAAAAGAAAAAACTACTTTTTCAACTTGTATTTTGAACTTATCTCCTTAAGGTTTTACTCAAATTTTGAGCAGGAATAATCGTTGGATGTAAAATTTAATTCCCCATCCAAGGAGTACCCATGTTGCATAATTTCGATGGACTCTGCTACATGAAAAATGAGAAATACATGAAAAACGTGAATTTTGATGGACTCTGCTACATGAAAAATGTGATTGTAATCACGTTTTTCATGTATTTCTCATTTTTCATGTAGCAGAGTCCATCAAAATTATGCAACATGGGTACTCCTTGGATGGGGAATTAAATTTTTCATCCAACGAGTACTCTGGCTCGAAATTTTATTAAACCCTTAGGGAGATAAGTTGAAAATACGAGTTGAATAAGTAGTTTTATTATTTTATTATTTTTTAATCTTTTTAATTTTTTACTCCAAAAGTGGTGAATCATCCCCCATAGTTGACATCATCATCTTTAATCCTATTGGTTCTCATAAAGTTTATTTTGGTTGTACATTTTTCTTAGGAGGCCCATTTTAGACCTCAAAATTCCCCTAATGAAGAGTTCCGTTCTAGTTTTGTATCTGACCGGTAACTGGAAATGGGTCAAAAAGACAGTATCTAAGGCAGTGAAATTGTCAAAATGAGCTCTAGGTAATTCAATGTACCATTTAGCAGCTAGACTTGTGAGCGTACACTGGAAAAGATGTAGTCGAATAGAATCATTATTCAAGGAATTTGATGAACACCATAAATGATAAGTCATGACATGAGTCGACGGATCTTCTCCAGGGTTTCCATTGAATTTAGGAAATTAGGAGGGTAATTTATGAGGTATCACCGGCCACTAAGGAGCATAATTTATAGGATCATTGGTTAACCGGTTTAAATCTGGTAATTCCAAGGTTGCAACAAAATGAAACTGTCTATTAAGGTCAGGTTGAGCATAGCCAGGGTAAGATGGAATTACTTGGGCAACAGGTCTTTGAGCACCAGCATAAGGAATCTGCTACTGGTAACCCAGATAGGGGTTGTTTTGCATGGCAAATGCTTGAGAGTTATGTTGAACAAAACCTGGATATGATACTTGTTGAAATGAAGTTTGAGGAATTTGTGCTTGTGGATACCAAGGGATCTATCCACCAATGTTATAACCCAAATTAGTATAAGTTGGATTTGGTTTATATGTATAACCAGGTTGCGTTTGTGACACCCCATAAAATGGTACACCATATTGTGAATAAATAATTCCTGATACAGGTTGTTGTAAATTAACCAAAGGATTTTGAGTCTGTGGACCCAACATTTGATGATATTGAGTTGAAGAACTCGCCTGATAAGGTTGATGTACAATATTTTGATTTTGTAACAGGGGTATAGATGTATTAACAAGTGGTAATGAAGTGGGTGTAATAGGTTGAACTGGTTGGTACGATTGTACAATCGTTTGTGGTTGGATAGGCAGAGTGGGCTGCCATTGACAAACATTCATGTCAACATTAGTTTGACCAAAAAGTGACTGAGTACTATCATATTGGGTGACCAAAGGTTGCCTCCTAGCATAAGGAAGATAATAAGATGGAAAATATTGTTCCCCGAATGCTGGGAGTCTAGTTGATATGGTACTTAAAGGAATTGATCCATAAGGACCGACTTGATATTTCCCTGATGATGGATGTAATGATTCAAGTCGTTCAATACTAACTATAGGACTACCAGTTAAAACACCAGATGATGACATTGGCAAAGACCATGAACATGAAGGTGCACCAAATAAAGTGCCAGATAATGATTTGTAACCAGTCGGGACCAAAGGGCCACCGTGCAAATATGACTCTGGTGAGGTTGTGAACATTGACAGAGTAGCGAGGGTAGGAGCTAACATATTTGGAACAACAGACCCAACCGAAGATGCTGGTTCAGACATGGTTGTTTGACCAAATGTATACCCTCGAAAATCAACGGGAGATTGAATGGAAATATGATCAAAAAAAGCAGATGGAAATGATTGAGGAAAATACTGGTACAGGTAAAGGTCTCCCCCAAAATGGGTTGGACTTAAAGGTGTATCAGGTTGTGGGATTTATTTAATCAAAATTAAACCAGGAGGAAGAACTTCACCGTCAAGCCCAAAATATATTTCAGATGGTTGACTGTGCGATATGGGAGTGTCAGTTGCTACAGAACTTTGTGGGATGACCAAGATAGGAACAACTTCTAGTTGTTTGAATTCAGGATTCAGATGTTCTGGCAAAGAAGAGACAGGATCTGGATCAATTTGTGATTGAACAACATCGGGTTCAGGAGGTATGGTCTCAGCGATTGAATGGATCATGACCATAGGTAGCTATGAAGACTCCGTTTCGACAACAGTAAACGAACCGGGATGTGTGGAAACAATTTTAGCTAACTCTGGGTTAAAAGATGATGTTTCGCTAGAGGTACGAATTGTACTTGATTCGGCAGATCGTGATCGCCTTCGCCTACCAGAACTAACTTCTAGTGGTAAAGGTGGTTTTAAAGCTAATCTACGTGAAAGACAGCGGATAGGATTGTGTTCTTCCATGATTACTAATTTATTTTATCCAAAAGCAAATAAACAAAAAGAGGGTAAGGCTAGGCAAAAGGGTTTACCAAGAAACTATGAGCTGCAGAATACCTCCTGGCGAACCAAGAAG
This sequence comes from Pinus albicaulis, assembly GCA_034641835.2. Classification (NCBI taxonomy): domain Eukaryota; kingdom Viridiplantae; phylum Streptophyta; class Pinopsida; order Pinales; family Pinaceae; genus Pinus; species Pinus albicaulis. Next base: position 497,327,415 of record CM076581.1, on the reverse strand, counting down.
TACGGGCAGGTAATCTCCTCGAATGATGTGTTCAGTGTATCACAATTTCAAGGTGGCCGAATCGATTCACTATTGATGGATAGCACCTAAAATTTGTCCTCCCAAATATACTCGAAGGTACATGGAGGCCCAAGTCCATATTAGCGCTGTCTGATGTGAAATCGCACAGTGAGAGCATCCCTTCATACTTATCGTATTGTAACACCGCCCGATATACCCGAAAGTACGTGGATGAGCTACAATATACTTACGTACATGGAGTGAGTTATCGCACTCGGAATGTATCACAGACAGGTTAACGACATTTGCTATGTTTTAAAACGCCAGAACACGTCTCTAGCATAGACCTTATAAATGTTATCGTTAAGGTTCCAAAGAATTTTTAAGTAAATTTGGATTTATTTTATGTTGATCTTGCTTAACAATTTGCCTTTCAAAGGTTCATCGTGATGATGTGCTTGAAATTCCTAAAATGCAGCTAAGAATGATAAACAAACTTTCATTTTCAGCTTTTTCAATAAAGAACCTAGCTACTAAGGGAAGAGAGAAAAATAATTTGAAAGCAAACAAATCAATGAGAAAAACAAATCAATGAATCTCAAACTAAATGTAGATTTCCTAATGTTCCTTTTGCAAAAAAAACACAATCCTACATGCAAATGCAAGTTTTTATTTTCAGTTTCCTTAATGTTATGAATGCAGAAAAGAAACTAGGTGCACTAGATCAATAATTCAAATGCTTTTACTTTTGAGAAACGAAGAATACAAACAACAATTTCTATTTTGAAGGAAAAACGAGGATTTCAACAACAATTTCTCCTATCAAGGAAATGAAGATTTTACGACATTTTCCTATTTCAAAAGCAAATGATTCTGAATGCGACCATAAAAAATTATTTGAAATCAACTTGTCAATGATAAAGAAAAACTTTTTTTAAAACAACATTGAACAAATTTTCAGTCAAAGGAGAAGAAGTATATAGAGTCACTGGTCAATTGAGCATCAAACTTTTCAGAACACAGCAACAAACAAAACTGAAGCAAGTTGCAAAGTCAAATTCAAGGGAATTTGGTCACTTTCAGGAGTCAATGCAGTCGCCAAGGGGAGACAAAGCTCTGCACTGCAGGCTTGGAAGGGACACAGTGCTCTGCAAAGAATTGTGTCCAGTATAAGGGTGCGTTGGGTGCAGTAGACAAGGAAAAATACTACTATTTAACTCATTGTCTTTGCAAATTAAGCTCTGAAAAAGTTTAATCTTTATGTGAAAGAACTACTGGGTGGATAAACAAAGCTAATTAGAGGCTCTAACACCTAGATCTAATAGAAATTATCCCTAGCAGAGTCGCCAATTTGTTGGGCCAGAATTGTAATCTACGGATAAATTATGCTTCCCTAGACAGTTGCTAGTCTAGAACAATAGGTGAAAGACTATACTACTATTTTTCCTAACTCAGAACAGATACATAGAGAGGAATGGAGGCTTACTTGTTTAGTTGCTTCCAAATGGCTCCTTCTGTTGCTTCCACTGCAACTTCAAATTCAAGTGGTTTGTGAGCTGAATGCTTCTTGCAAGAAAGAATGCTGAAACAACAGAAGATGCAATAATATAGATATAGATCTATTCAAGTTAGCTAAATCAGTAAAGCATAAACCATATACATCAACTAAGATCTTGCAACATGGAAAATCAACGCCAATACAGATGCATATAGGGAAAAATAAGCAATATTCTTTATTGATGATAGAAGGAGAGGTTACAACCAAATGACTGATTTGAAGTGACTCTTCCAGCAATGATCGAAAGCCTCATCACTGTATAAATCTCTCCAGTAGTATCTTCACAAATCAAACTCTCAAGTGAAAATTCTCTAACATTTCTCTACTCAAATTCTTCCTTCTCAAACACTTAGATCTGTGTTCAATTTATAGATGAACTGTTGTTTTTTTTTCAATCAATAAATTTCAAAAAATAGGCAAGACATGTTTCCATTCATGTAGATGTCAAACGAACACTTGGATCCGAAGCTTGACACATGTGAACTCTTCTAGAAGGCACTGGCCAAGTGGAGATTCTGGAATAATGAGAATTTCACTCCCAATGTGACGAACGGACCTTTGAATGTCAGGAAGTGCTTTGCAGAGTAGCCTTGCATGGGGCTACCTGCATATGCAACACACTTAGGCCCCTTAGAGCTTGCGTTGGTGAGCTCTCATATGTTATATAATAAGCTTCAAACCATGGAAACCTTTTGCTTGATGAAAGTATTGTTTGATTTGTCTTATTTTCTGTCTTAGAGCATATAGCAATTGAAATGATAGGGAATGATAGACCCTTGATCATCGGTCCTGGAGATGATGCCCTAACCAGGTCATTGGGAATGGTGCCCAAATTGACCTATAACAATGTGGATCAAAGGTTGTACAGATCTATGATTGGTAGTCTTCTATATGTAACAACCTCTTGGCCAGATGTTATGCAAGCAGTTGGACAAGTAGCAAGATTACAAGCAGCACCAAAAGAATCACATATTATTTCCATCAAAAGAATTCTTCTATGTCTAAAGGGAATAGTAGAATATGTCTTGTGGTATCCCCAGGGTAACAATCTCATTATTCATGCCTTTACAGATGCAGATTGGGTAGGAATCGTTGATGATCGTGAGAGTAATCATGAAGCATTAGAATATCTTAGCCAGAAGCTTGGGATTCTAACAATTTCCCATTAGATTTTCCTTATTCAGAATATGTAATGTTCCCAATTAGCCATTGCTACTCCGGGAACATTATAATTACTCCATTTTTCATATAAGAAGTAGGAAACACAATAAAATCTATCCCAGTGTGAAAAGGGATTAAGGTAGGAGGATAAAATAAAGCCTCTTGAGTGTGAAGAGGGGAAAAAGAAAGGAGCTAGCTATAGTTGACCAAGTCAACAACGATGTCACAAGGGAGGGAAAGCCACTAGGGCAACACAGTTTGAAGGAGGAAAATTCTCAAGGAAGCTACATCACCAATGAGTGGGGCCCGTGATGGAGAAGCTCATTAGGATAAAAAGGAAGGGATAGCAGCAAGAGGATTCATTCATTCATACTTCTTGTTTAAGTCTTATGACTAATTGCAAGCTTCAGCTATTTAGCCGGAGTTGCAGCACTGTTTAGTGCAAGAGTTCTCATGCGGGAATTCTAGTTTCATCATTGTATAGCTGATTGGGAGAGTTAAGGAGGAGGTCTTGAGTTAAATTCTCATCAACTATCTTAAGGAAAGCCATCCTTTGACCTTAATAGTGTAGTCACTTCCAGTGAATGCATTAGTTCTGCAGTAGCTGGGGTTGCACCTATCCATTTATGCTTATTTAATAAGAGGAGGAGGTGATTTCCACTCCAGGAGTTCTACTGAGGGAGGCTTTGAGATAATTCTTTTATTGTGTGTCCCTTTTTGAGCATATCAGATATTTCTCAATACAGAGTTGCTGGGTACAACATTATTTTCCGCAGTGCTATAACTTGTGTTGCTATTTTACCAGAAACCCTTGCCAGAGGGTCCTAATGTGTTTGTAAAAGAGGTAAATCCTCTCATTTATGATCTTATAATGAATGAAAGCTCTAGATTTATGTTTTTCCATCTATTACTATAGTTTTCATAATAAAAATAATGCTGCTGCTGCCTCCAGCATTTCTATTTTATGATGTACTGGGGTTGTGATGCTTTTTAGCATATTTGAGTTGGGGAGATCTGTTTAATGTAGCTAGAGTTGTTTTTTTCTAATTCCACTCTATATTTAAGCTAAATATAGCATATTTTAGAGGATCAAAGCCCTGGACTATGTTATTCTTGCACTGGTTTTCTTATACAGTGTCCTCATTGGAGATATTGCTGAAATTCCTGAAAAGGAATATTACAGTGGTATCAGAGCACTGCTCTTGGCTCAGCTTGTGGGGGGGAGATTTAGCTTCAACATGGAGAAGGAAGACATCTCAAGGCTTGTACTTCAAACCCTGCAAAACATTGCAAGGGATCTTAGGGGGATGAGGCAGGAAGATGACTCTTTAGGGTTTTGCCATAAGGAAAGCACCAACTCTACAAATGGCATGGGACATTCAAATACATCACATGCTCCACCATGCCTTCATTTTTAATTGAAGGAGATAAGGAGGGTTCTATAGGGGAAATTTTTGAAGAATATGAGCTCCAATATCAAAGGTTCAAAGGGCACCTGAGCTTTCAAGAGTTTTGCTGGATCAAGGATGGAAGGAGGAATGATCCTCATCAAAGGGAGGATAGCTTGATGTAGGGATCAGCCCTACAGCATAGTATGGTAGGGTTCTTCTTGCCCACATTTTATGGTACACCTAAGTGCATAGCAAAAGCATGGGTAGAGAAACTGGACACTTCCAGCTCCACAAGGTTTCTGAGATAGAAGCTATCAAGATAACTGTGTTGCACCTGGAAGGAGAAGCTCAGGGTTTGTGGTTTCATGGAATGACCACACTTTGGCATCATTATATCATTTCATACTCAAATTTCACTAAGAAGCTAGTGGAGATGTTTGATCCAAGGGATCCAGAAGCCCACTTTGCCAAGATAACCAAGCTCAAGCAGGAGGGAGATATTGAGGATTACATTGCTAATTATCTGCAGCTTTCAGTGATGGTATCCAACCTCACTATGATAGGGAAGGTATGCATGTTTTTGAATGGGATGGATGAACCATTACAAGGGTTAGTCAAGTCTACCAAGCCAACTACACTCCTTGAGGTTGTGGAGAAAGCTAGAGATCTGCAACACATCTTGCCTAGGGCAAGAACCTTTTTGCAGCAGAAGACCCACTCCAGGCCAAGGGAGACAATACCTGTTTAGGAATTGGAGGAGAAATGTGTTATAGGGGAAGCACATCATATCAACACCTTCTCCAAGAAGGATGCCAATGCTATACAACCCATAGAAGACTTTTCTCCAAGAGGAGGAGCTGTTGCAGTGTTAAGAGGGGTCCCAAAGTATCTAACCTTGAGGGTGAGAGGCACCATCAGGGGGCAAAGAGTTTCTATATTGATAGATAGTGGAGCCACTCATAATTTTATTGATGCCTAGCTGGTACACAAGAGAGGAATTCCCATGGAGGAGTTTGAGGGATTTTCAGTTTTGGTCCCAGAAGCCATGACTCTGCAATGTGCCAAGTATGTCCTAGCACTGACCATTACTATGGGTACCTATACCTTGATAGACCACTTCTTTATGGTAGATATTCTAGAGACCAATTTCATATTGGGAGTCCAGTGGTTAGTCACTCTTGGGAGAGTTACCACTAACTAGAGAACTTTGGAGATGGAATGGACTAGAGGGGAGGATGGCCAGCAACAAAAGATCAAGGGTAGGAACACATATCCCCCTCAGGTTGTTTCAGCACATAGGATGGAGGAAGATCTGCATAGAGGAGATGTTGCATGGGTAGTGGAGCTGCATATATCCTAGGTAAAGGTCAAGGACTCACCGCTGCATCCAGATGTTCAATCTCTTTTGGACCGGTATTCTACAGTATTTGGGGATATCCCACCAGGGAGACCTCCTCACTGAGGGTTTGAACACACCATTGAGTTGGAATAAGAGGTACAAGCAGTGATCACCACTCCTTATAGGCATCCCAAGGCCTATAGGGATGAGATTTAAAGGGCTATCCAAGAGCTGCTAGCACTAGGGCACATCCGGCCTAGTACTAGTCCTTTTGCTTCCTCGATGGTTTTGGTAAAGAAGAAAGATGGCACATTGAGGATGTGCATTGATTATAGGGCCTTGAACAAGAAGAATTTGAAGAATAGGTACCCTATGCCCAGGATCGATGAACTTATGGATGAGCTAAGGGGATCCAAATACTTCTCCAAGATTGATTTGAGGTCTGGGTACCAGCAAGTCAAGGTGAGGGAGCAAGATATCGCCAAGACAACGTTCAAGTGTCACTATGGGTATTGTTCATTTCTGGTAATTCCCTTTCAATTGACTAATGCTCCAGCAACTTTCCAATCTTGTATGAACCATATCTTCTAGGGTCATTTGAGAAAGTTTGTATTGGTCTTCTTTGATGACATTATGATGTACAACCGCACTTGGGAGGAGCACTTGTAGCATATTGAGACAGTATTACATATCCTCAAGGAGCAGAAATTCTATGCCAAGCTCTCCAAATGTGAATTTGGCCTCACATAGATGTTGTATTTGGGGCATATCATAGGAGTGGATGGAGTGAGGGTACATGAGGAGAATATTCAGGCTATAAGAGATTGGCCTGAACCTAGGAATTTTACAGAACTCCGAGGGTTTGTGGGCATATGTACTTATTACCGGAAGTTTGTGAAAGGATTTTCACAATTGGCAGCACCACTTACAGATTTGACAAAGAAGGGGGCTTTCCATTGGACACCTACAGTGCGAAGAGCTTTTGATAAGCTCAAATAGGTAATGAGTAGTTGTCCTATTTTTGTTTTACTTGACTTCTCTCAACCTTTGTGCGAGAATGTGATGCATCAGGTGAAGGTATTGGAGCAGTCTTGATGTAAGGAGGGCATCCTATAGCCTTTGAGAGCAGAAATTTGCTCCCTCATGAGAGGCTATACCCCATCTATGATAAATAAATGTTGGCTATCATGCATGTATTAGCCAAATTCCGGCAATATTTGGTGGGGAATAAGTTCAAGGTGAAGACTGATCACAAGAGCCTTAGATTCTTTCCTGAACATAGGCAACTTCAAAAGAGACAACAGAAGTGGGTGAGAAAAATCCAAGCTTATGACTTTGACATAGAATATGTCAAGGGGAAGAGCAATATAGTAGCTGATGCACTTTCTAGGAGGCCTACAACACTGTCCTTGAGGGGCATGGACGCAGATTGGAAGGCTCAACTCTTAGTTGAGTACTCCAAAGATGACTTTGCATGTGGGATACTTGATGGGGTGGTATCAAATGAGAGATTTAGAGTAATATATGAGGTTATCTATTACAAGGATTAGATCTACTTGGCTAAGAATTCTAAGCTCAAGGAGAAGATCTTATTAGCCTCACATGATTCACCACTTGCTGGGCATCAAGGTTTCACAAAAAATTATAGATCTATCAGGGAGAGATTCTCATGGAAGAGATTCCAAGGGATCCAGATGTATTAGGGAGATATTCCAAGGGATCCAAAAGCCCACTTTGCCAAGATAACCAAGCTCAAGCAGGAGGGAGATCGTGAGGATTACATTGGTAAGTATCTGCAGCTTTCAGTGATGGTATCAAACCTCACTATGAGAAGGAAGGTATGCATGTTTTTTAATGGGATGGCTGAACCATTACAAGGGTTGGTCAATTCTACCATGCCAACTACACTCCTTGAAGCTGTGGAGAAAGCTAAAGATCTGCAACACAACTTGCCCAGGGCAAGAACATTTTTGCAGCAGAAGACCCACTCCAGGCCAAGGGAGACAATCCCTGTTCAAGAATTGGAGGAGAAATGTGTTATAGGGGAAGCACATCATATCAAGACCTTCTCCAAGAAGGATGCCAATGCTGTACAACCCATAGAAGACTTTTCTCCAAGAGGAGGAGCTGTTGCAGCGTTAAGAGGGGTCCCAAAGTATCTAACCTTGAGGGTGAGAGGCACCATCAGGGGGAAAAGAGTTTCTGTATTGATAGATAGTGGAGCCACTCATAATTTTATTGATGCCCAACTGGTACACAAGAGAGGAATTCCCATGGAGGAGTTTGAGGGATTTTCAGTTTTGGTACCAGGAGCCATGACTCTGCAATGTGCCAAGTATGTCCCAGCACTGACCATTACTATGGGTACCTATACCTTGACAGACCACTTCTTTGTGGTAGATACTCCAAACACCAATGTCATATTGTGAGTCCAGTGGTTAGTAACTCTTGGGAGAGTTACCACTAATTGGAGAACTTTGGAGATGGAATGAACTAGAGGGGAGGATGGCCAACAACAAAAGATCAAGGGTATGAACACATATCCCCCTCAGGTTGTTTCAACACATAGGATGGAGGAAGATCTCTATAGAGGAGATGTTGCATGGGTAGTGGAGTTTCATATATCCGAGGTGAAGGGAAAGGACTCACTAGTGCATCCAGATGTTCAATCTCTTTTAGATCGGTATTCTATAGTATTTGGGGATATCCCACTAGGGAGACCTCCTGACCGAGGGTTTGAACACACCATTGAGTTGGAACAAGGGGTCCAAGCAGTGATCACCACTCCTTATAGGAATCCTAAGGCCTATAGGGATGAGATTGAAAGGGCTATCCAAGAGCTGCTAGGGCACATCCGGCCTAGTACTAGTCCTTTTGCTTCCTCGGTGGTTTTGGTAAAGAAGAAAGATGGCACATTGAGGATGTGAATTGATTATAGGGCCTTGAACAAGAAGAATTTGAAGAAAAGGTACCCTATACCCAAGATTGATGAACTCATGGATGAGCTAAGGGGATCCAAATACTTCTCCAAGATTGATTTGAGGTCCAAGCACTATCAAATCAAGGTGAGGGAGCAAGATATCCCCAAGACAACGTTGAGGTGTCACTATGGGCATTTTGAGTTTTTGGTAATGCCCTTTAGATTGAATAATCCTCCAACAACTTTCCAATCTTGTATGAACCATATCTTCCGGGGTCATTTGAGAAATTTTGTATTGGTCTTCTTTGATGACATTCTGATCTACAACCACACCTGGGAGGAGAACTTGCAGAATATTGAGACAATCTTACATATCCTCAAGGAGTAGCAATTCTATGCCAAGCTCTCCAAATTTGAATTTGGCCTCACAGAGATGTTGTATTTGGGGCATATCATAGGAGTGGATGGAGTGAGGGTACATGAGGAGAAGATTCAGGCTATAAGAGATTGGCCTAAACCTAGGAATGTTACAAAAATCCGAGGGTTTGTGAGCATATGCACTTATTACCGGAAGTTTGTGAAAGGAATTTTATAATTGGCAGCACCACTTACATATTTGACAAATAAGGGGGCTTTCCATTGGACACCTACAGTGGAGAGAGCTTTTGATAAGCTCAAAGAGGTAATGAGTAGTTGTCCTGTTTTGGTTTTACCTAACTTCTCTCAACCTTTTGTGCTAGAATGTGATGCATCGGGTGAAGGTATTGGGATCAGGCACCACCAGCAGGCTAGGAGAGTGCAACCACTTGCATGGATGGCCCAGTCCCCATTAGATCTTTTGGGCCCCCTCCACGACCTGCCTAGGCACCCTGAGAAGCATCTTCCCAAGTTTGACCCCGAGAAAGGAACCTTGGCTGAGGATCATATAAGTAGCTTCTATCTTTCCCTGCAAATCATGAGGGTTCAAACAGATGACGTTGCTTGCCGGCTGTTTCCGCACATTCTCGAAAAAAAAGTGGCCACCTGGTACCGCTCCCTCCCAAGTGCCTCCATTACGTCATGGGACCAGTTCTGTCGCGCATTCTTGCAGAAATTTTCAGAGGACAAAACCGCTTCCATCTCAGCCAGCATTTTAGGTCCAAGCATCAACTTAGTATCGGGGCTGCTCCAATTGATGGGGGTACGACACTGTCGTCCATATAAAGCTTCAAAGGGACTCATCTTCAGCGACTCCCAGTAACCATTGTTGTAGTCAAATTCTACCAAGTGCAAATATTATTCCCATCTTGTTGGTTTTTGCATCACGTACATGTGTAGCATATCCTCTAAGTCTCGTTTTACCTGCTCGGTTTGTCCATCCGTCTAAGGATGATAAGCTGTGTTGAAATTAATTTGGGTTCCCAAACTTGTGAATAAGGTCTTCCAGAATACTAAAGTAAACTTCACATCCCTATTTGATATGATATACTTTAGTATTCTTGATGCAAGGAGGGCATCCTATAGCCTTTGAGAGCAGGAAGTTGCTCCCTCATGAGAGGCTATACCCCATCTATGATAAAGAAATGTTGGCTATCATGCATGCATTAGCCAAATTCCAACAATATTTGGTGGGAATAAGTTCAAGGTGAAGACTGATCACAAGAGCCTTAGATTCTTTCTTGAACAGAGGAAACTTCAGGAGAGACAACAAAAGTGGGTGAGAAAAATCCAAGCTTATGACTTTGACATAGAAGATGTCAAGGGGAAGAGCAATATAGTAGTTGATGCACTTTCTAGGAGGCCTACAATGCTGTCCTTGAGGGGCATGGATGCAGATTGGAAGGCTAAACTCTTAGTTGTGTACTCCAAATATGACTTTGCATGTGGGATACTTGATGGGGTGGTATCAGATGAGAGATTTAGAGTAATGGATGAGGTTATCTATTACAAGGATCGGATCTACTTGGCTAAGAATTCTAAGCTCAAGGAGAATATATTATTAGCCTCACATGATTCACCACTTGCCGGGCATCAAGGTTTCACAAAAACTTACAAATCTATCAGGGAGAGATTCTAATGGAAGGGTCTCAAGGAGGATGTGCTCCGGAATCTCAAGGAATGCACCACTTGCCAACACAATAAGGGAGAGCAACTTATCCTGCTGGGTTGTTGTAGCCACTACCTATTCCAGATGGGAAGTGGGAAAATATCTCTATGGACTTCATCACCGGCTTACCGACAGTGCAGGGTAAGGACTGTATCTTTGTTGTTGTTGATAGAATAACAAAGTACTCTCATTTATTTGCCATTTCTGCACATTATACTGTTTCATAGGTAGCTGAGGTCTTCTTCAAAGATGTATTTAGACTCCATGGTATCCTTAGGACCATAGTGAGTGATCGGGACAACCGCTTCATGGGTGGCTTTTGGCAGGAAATTTTCTGATTAGTGGGGATTGACTTGACCCCCAGCACTAGATATCACCCCCAAAATGATGGGTAGACTAAGATAGTGAACAAGTGGCTAGAAGGCTACTTGAGGAACTATGTGGCAAGGTATCAGAAAGCTTGGTTGCGTTGGATCCACTTGGGGGAGTATTGTTACAACACTACTCACCATATCTCTATTGGAATGACTCCATTCCGAGCCTTGTATGGATATGAGGCACTTTCATTTGCTGATGTTATGTTTGGGGAAAGTAAAGCTCCAAGGGCAAGGGATTGGATTCAAGAGAACCAAGACATACTCAGGGCACTCAACGATAACATTTATACTGGTTAGAACTAGCAGAATATGTATGCGAACCGTGGTTGGATAGAGAGGTAGTTTTAGGTGGGGGATCTTGTATACCTATGCCTTCAGCCTTAAAAATAGTCCACACTCAAGGTACAGGGAGCTGAAAAGCTCAAACCACGTTTCTATGGGCCATACAAGGTGAACCGATGTATCGGTAAGGTAGCTTATGAGCTGGAGCTTCCTAAGGGGAGAAAGATCCACAATATCTTCCATGTATCTTGCCTCAAGAAGGCCATTGGGAGGAATGTAGTTGCCAACATGGAACTTCCTCCTATTGATGATGCAGGCCATTTGATCTTGCATATGGAAGCAATCTTAGACACAAGGGAGAGGCAGTTGAGGAATAGAGTCATCAAAGAATATTTGATTCGATGGAGGAATCTACGAGATGAGGATGCCAATTGGGAGGGAGAAAATATATTGTAGCATCCTTCTTTACTATTGCTTGTGGGAAAGCAACGTTTGAGCGGGGAGGATTGTAATGTTCCCAATTAGCCATTGCTACTTGGTACATTATAATTACTCCATTTTTGAAATAAGAAGTAGGAAACACAATAAAATCTATCCCAGTGTGAAAAGGGAATGAGGTATGAGGATAAAATAAAGCCTCTTGAGTGTGAAGAGGGGAAAAATCAAGGAGCTAGCTATAGTTGACCAAGTCAACAACAATGTCACAAGGGAGAGAAAGCCACTAGGGCAGCGCAGTTTGAAGGAGGAAACTTCTCAAGGAAGCTACATCACCAATGAGTGGGGCTCGGGATGGAGAAGCTTAATTAGGATAAAAAGGAAGGGATAGCAGCAAGAGGATTCATTCATTCATAATTCTTGTTTCAGTCTTATGACTGATTGCAAGCTTCAGCTGTTTAGCCGGAGTTGCAGCACTGTTTAGTGCAAGAGTTCTCATGCGGGAATTCTAGTTTCATAATTGTATCGCTGATTGGGAGAGTTAAGGAGGAGGTCTTGATTTCAATTCTCATCAAATATCTTGAGGAAAGCCATCCTCTAACCTTGACAACATAGTCACTTCCAGTGAATGCTTTATTTCTGCAGTAGCTGCAGTAGCTGGGGTTGCACCTATCCATTTTTGCTTATTTCAAAAGAGGAGGAGGTGATTTCCACTCCAGGAGTTCTACTGAGGGAGGCTTTGAGCCAATTCTTGTATTGTGTTTCCCTTTTTGAGCATATAAGATATTTCTCAATACATAGTTGCTAGGTACAACGTTATTTTCTGCAGTGTTGTATCTTGTGTTAGTATGAATCCTTTGTCGAAGTGTACAAAAAAGGACCACTTTAGCTACGCATAACTAATAGCCCTAACAACAAAAGTGGTTGCCAATATCTTCAGATCTGCAGTTAGTTAGACAAGAAAATAGCTGCAAAACACCAGATCTATGCATGAAAAGACATTAAGTAGTAAAAACAAGGGTTTGCTCCATATACCAATAGACAAGACAAGAACAATTTTTGAAAGAATTTTTATATTAATCGGGCACCTGGGAGGAAAACAAGAAGGCGTATCCAATTCTCCTCAGTGGGATGGGTTCTTGGAAGTCCTCAGCACTTCAGATCTAATATTTCTCTCTCTTGTTGGTGTAGAAAACCCAATGCAAAGAAAAGAGCTCAATGGGAGCTCACACAACAAATGATGGAAAAATGTGACCAAGTGTATAGATCCAGAGTGATCTAATAGGCAACAAAAGGTGAAGAATGGTAGGAAAAACCCTCCTATTTATAACAAAATATTGGGTCATTCTAGATCTTTGTGCATGATTAAAATAATGTTAACCAAATCTAGATCCACCTTTTATGGAATATTTTATTATATTTGTTGGAGGGAAAAGGTATTTGACTTGGGTCAAATCCCTTGATTGGTCAAAAATAAATAAATAAATGATTTATTTATCTTTTTAAGGAAGTGGTTGGAAGATAATCAAATAAATAATGATTTATTTAATTATTTGTGGGTGATTTGGTCATATTTAACAAGGAATATTATCTAAATAAGATTTAAATAATTATTCCTAGAAAATAATAAGATAAATAAAGGTTTATCTAATTAATTTCTTTGTTTTTTGGGTTAAACATGACTAGGAATAATAATTAAATTATGGTTTAATTAATTATTCCATGAGGAAAATCAAACAAATATAGGTTTGTTTAATATTTCCTTTTGGGGTTTCCTGTTTGGACCATAAACAACCTAATAAATGTGGTTTATTAAGTTGTTTAACATAGTGAAGGAAATTTTACTTAGGGTAAAATGGGTCTTACATGGTGTACTTGGGTCCATCTAATGATAATAGGTTAGATGACCAAAAAATGGTGTAACAGATTGCCCCCCAGCGTATGAGTGTCAGGAGAAAATCGTATGACCGAAGTACGTTGTAAGAACTCAATCACCAGACAACAAAAGGGAAGTTAGAGAGAGAAATGCAAGGTAGATAGTGTGCTGAAGAACTAGACCCTGAGGAGACGAGACTCGTAGGTGCAACAAGTCTCTTTTTTATGAGAAGGTACCTGTGCTGAAGGCGGCGGGGGAAGCATACCTATGCCCACCGAGACGAAGTACAAAAGAATAGTGTGTCCAGTAAACAAGGGAATAAACCATAAAGTACAGCTGGCATAATCATGAGCCAGATAAAAATACAATGAGGAATCCAACATACATGCTGTGCCTGGGATAATAGCCAGGACTGGTACAATAATATCTGAGTACATGAGATAAATACAACCCAAATGCCCCCTGTAAATGGGGAAGAGCTCACAAAATCTGACTGATACATGCAAATCAAAGAGGCGCTGCAAGTGGCTAAGGCCAACATCATCAAATATCTGGAGCTGCATCGAAGGCTGCAAGGAGAAGTCATCAGGGCATGTGGGGGGCTACCTGAAGGGCCACCCCCTCATGAGGGTTGAGACATCTCACACACACCCAGGAGTCATCAAGAGCTGCTGTGGTATCAATGAACCATCAAGTATACAAATCTCAGTCATGCTGAAAGGAGTTGGAGTGGAGAAAAAATCAAGTCAAAGGGAAATGAGAGATCCCTTTGCCTGATCCGAGGCACCGAACAAGAGTGGAAGCTAGAACCAAGATACACCGCCCTCTAGACCTGGCTTCTGGAATGAATGAGTTGATGTCGATAGAAGGAGGTCTGCCATAGGTGAGGCGATGAGAAATCCTCAACTAAGGCACGAGAGAAAATAGTAGAGCGACGGACAGACTGACACTAATGATGATAGGGAAATGGAAAGGACTGAGTAGCAAACAGACGACTTCCCTTGTTAGAGCATAAAGGGCATGAATGACATGGTAGCTACTGACACAATATCATAAGGGATAGGGGACAGTGGGACTGAAGGTCATAATGTGCGACACAAGAGAGAGACCAAGCAATGAAGGATGGAGGGCTATGGCGGGGTACAAAGGGACTTGGGATAGACTCCATGAATGCGATGATGACTCAACTTGGATGCGCTAAACAAGGGCGACTCGATGGTGCTGCCACACAGTAAAGGCCCAATGGGGGACCATGAAAACATGAGTACAAGGTGGGAACTCATGACGAAAATCGACACGAACATGGACAAGTATGGAGGCGAAGTGGTGCCCCAAGTACAAGTGTCGTAAGTGAGGAAATTCGATTTGAAGGAGAGGTGGAGTGACCCTTCTTGGACAAAATGTATCCTGGTGAAGTGTCAAATATAAAAAATGAAAAAATATGCTGGCTATCTAAAAGAAAATAAAACATGCATTTCAGAAGGGAAATGCTAAGGGTAATATTTCTTAAGATAGAGCGCATTGCGAGGATTAGGAAGGGGGTTGCCTTCGAAATCCTCTAAGAGGTATGCCCCCTTACCGAGATCCTTATTGATGATGTAAGGGCCTAGCCATAATGAGTCGAACTTCCCATGACCAAGGACATCGTGGGCCTGATCATAGACTAGAACAAGGTTGCCTTCGTGAAAGGTGCGAGGCTGGACTTTTCGGTCATACTGGGCTTTGGTGTGTTTCTTGGCCGCTTCCATGGTTTGCAAGGCAACACGACGGTCTTCAGAAGTGCGTTCGAGCATGATAAGTCGTTGTTCTAGAGGTTGGGTGTCAGGGAGAAGTTCGACGGCCAGATGCAGGGAAGGGATTTCACACTCTATTGGTAAGAATGCCTCCTCTCCATAAACGAGGTGGAAAGGAGTGAACCTGGTGGCGGTTTTAACAGAAGTCCGATAGGCCCATAAAGTAGGGAAGAGCATGAGGTGCCAGTTGGTTTTGTGCTTATTCACCGTCCGTTGAAGCATAGTCTTGAGAATTTTGTTGACTGCTTCAACTTGGCCATTACCTTGGGGGTAATAGGAGGAGGAATATTGGTGCTCAAAACCCAACAGTGAGGATAGCTCGCGCCATATCTCATCTTCAAAATGTCTGCCATGGTCAGAGACCAGTTTTTTCGGAACTCCGAATCGAGCGATAACGTGGTTAAAGAAAAAGAGGGTTGCGGTAGTTGCCATGTTGTTAAATGTAGGCATGGCCTTGGCCCATTTTGTGAAATAGTCGACCGCCACGATGATATATTTGTGGTTACCAGCGGATGGCGGGCGACACTCCATAAAGTCGATGGCCCATTTACAGAAGGGACCAGTGGAGACGACCGGATGGAGAGGAGCTAGGGGAGCTCGCACCTTAGGGGCGAAATTTTGGCAATTGGGACAGTGTTTGACTGCCTCAATGCGATCACTGAAGAGGGAAGGCCAAAAATACCCGGCGCGCATGACTTTCTGGGCAGTAGCAAGACCAGAGAGGTGGCCACCGCAAGCGCCGCTATGGTAGGCATTAAGGACCTGTTCAGCTTCAGCATGTGTGAGACAACGATGAAGGACAGTATCAACCCTGCGACGATATAAATTGTCGCCGATAAGGAGGTATCGGGGAGCTTGGTGTCGGATACGTCGGCGAGCTTCACGATCAAGGTGGAGGGCAAACTTTTGGGTGCGCAAGTAAGTAAGAATATCACCATACCATGGGTCGTCGGAAGTAATGGCAAATAAGTGTTCATCAGGAAAGTCATCGTTAACTGGAGGGTCTTGCGATCCGGTAGGTAATTCAGAAATGAGCTCAGCGAGGGCTAAGCCTTTCTTACTCTTTGGTGTGACAAATTCGAGGTCGAATTCCTGAAGAATAACGACCCAACGGGCGTACTTCCCAGTGAGGATTCGACGACTCAATAGGAAAGCTAGGGGGTTGGAATTAGTCACAACCTTGGTGAAGCGCATGAGGATATAATGACGAAGTTTTTGGACTGAGAACATGACAGCCAGCGCTAATTTTTCTTCATATGAGTAGGAAATAGGGGGAGCTACAAGGTTCTTACTGACGTAGTAAATCACATGCTCGATACCATTGTCATCTTCCTGGATAAGGACTCCAGCGACCGAATAGGTGGAAGCGGAGATATACAGGATGAAGTCCCGATCAAAGTCGGGAGGGTGGATCAAGGGAGCGGATGTGAGAGCCTGCTTGAGGGCATCGAAAGACTCATGAGCATAGGAATCCCAAACGAATGGGATAGTAGATCGGAGGAGTCTAAGGAACCCATGTGCGGTGGTGGCATAGTCAGGGACGAACCGACGAAGAAAATTAGCTTTTCCTTGGAGACTTTGGAGCTGGCGTAGGGTACGTGGAATGGGAAGTTCAAGAATGGCTTGAAATTTTAAAGGGTCAAGAGTGATTCCATCCTTAGACACGATGAAGCCTAAGAGACGGCCGGCAGGCACGCGAAAGACGCATTTCAACGAGTTAAGGCTAATATTATACTTGCGACATCGGAGAAAAATGGTACGCAGATCGTGTAGGTGCTGCGCCCGATGCTTAGAACGTGCAGTGAGGTCGTCTAAATAAGCAAGGATAATATGAGCGAGGTCATGGAAACAATAAGACATGGCCCATTGAAAAGTGGCGCCGGCGTTTTTGAGGTCGAAAGGCATGACCCGGTAAGCAAAAGTTCCCCACGGACTAATGAACGTGGTTTTGAGTTGATCAGCAGGACGGATAGAAATTTGGTTGTATCCGGAGAAACCATCCATAAATGATAGAACCTCATGCCCCGCACATTCGTCAATGATTTGGTCAATGAACGGTGTGGGGAAGTTGTCTTTGGGACAAGCTTGGTTCAAGTCACGAAAGTTTGTGCAGACACAGATGGTGCCTTGTTTCTTGAGAACGGGAACTGGGTTGGATACCCAAGTGGTGTATTCAATGGGGTAAATGAAACCAGCCTGCTTGAGCTTATCGATTTTGGCTTTGATAGCGTCACGTCTGGAAGGATGAATGGGTTTCAACTTTTGACGGACCGGTTTGGCATCAGGCCATGTGTCGATATGGTGTTCGACAATGGCGGGATCGAGTCCGGGAATTTCAGAATAGGACCAGGCGAAAATATCGCGAAATTCTTTGAAAAGCTTGGTGTAAGCTTCGATTTCTTTCGGGTTGCATTGGGCACCTAAGGTGATATATTCTTCGATTCCTGGTTTGACTGAAATGTCAATTTTGATGGTAGGAGAGATATTGGCCATGTTTCCTTCTTCGAAAGCATCAGGTGCAGGGATGGGATTTTTGAACCAATCAATTGCATTGGGAATGAAGTCTTTGGTTTCCACAACAAATTGGTCATGGGACTGTTGTGGGAGGAAGTATGCGCGATGGTGCATATCGTCCCATGGAAAGTCAGGGTTGGTCAGGGCTTCCATAATGTCTTCATCGGACTAGAAGATGGGAAGATTGGAGGAAGAAAGGTCACCCGAGGAGGTAGTGATGTGTGACGGGTCATCAGGAGGAGAAGGGCTCAGATGTGCAATATCAACAGATGTAAGGTCGGCTGAGGAGGAGCCGAGAGTATCTGTAGGTTGAAGGGTAGGTGAACTATCTCGCGAGGATGATGACAGGTACAAAATGGTGGTTGACGGCTCTGTTGGTTCGATGGTGGGAGGAGGAATGTGAATTGGAGTAGGAAGATCCTCTGGTCCTATCGAAGTAGCCTTGAATCGGCGGTACATGTCCAAGGAGGAATGATACTCGTCAAGGTGGGGACAGAGGTGGGTGTAATGGCCGTGGAAATTGCACAAAGCACAAGGGTGGTTTGTGCACAAGGTTTTGAGTTTCGGGATAGAGTCCGGGATTGTGACGTAGACTTCGGGGATGTCGGAGTCGGGAAACGTCTCGTTGACCAGGATCTTGAGGTGCGGTAATTCAGGACACATATGGGTGGTGTGACCGACAATATCTCACAAAGCGCATTGGATAGCGGGCTTTGGCGGTCGCGGGGGAGTAGGGGTTGTCGGGGCGGCCTGGTCCTGATGGGTTGCCCCCTTACGAGCTTTGCCTTTCTTTCCCGGGGCTGGCACCACAGGGGTAGGGTCCTGGGGAGATGCGGTAGGCCCGGAGGAAGTGAGGGGGACCGGTTGAACCGGTGTGAAAGCGAGATAAGGTTTGGGGTGACCGGGTGGGGTAGCGGTTGGAGGGTCAATGTACCAGACGAGTATGCCCAGGGTCAAGTTAGGGAGAGAGAGGGTGGCCATGACAGGGACAAAAAATACTCCAGGAGGGGGAGCCAGGAAAGGTATCTGCCCAGCAGGGTAATGACCAGGAGGGATAGCTTCGAGATGGTTAAGGCCTGGGGGAACCGATCCAGGAGGATAAAGGGGTTCAGGGATACTAGCTGTAGGGGGAGGGCCAAAAGGGGGAGGTCCGGCTGGCTGAGATGAATGGCTAGGAGCGGGTTGCGGAGGGCAAGGGGGAGGTTGCTGACTAGCCGAAGTAGGCCGCTTAAGGGTGGCCTGAGACGATTGCATCATGCAAACATTCGATAAGCTGGGATCAGTGATAGGAGGAGGGGGGAGACTAGGAAAAGTTCCAAGTAGGGAGGAATCCTTGTAAACGCCGGGGGAGACACTGGTCAAGGAATCGACGGTTTGCTTGTTGGCTATAGAAGAGATAGTCGTCTCAGGTGAGGTTTGAGATTTTGGCTCGTGATATGTCAACTGGTCAATGGTGACTATCTTTCCATTATGGGGGAAAGACATCTTGCGAAAAACCGCGGATGGGACAGCAGACATAGCATAGGTGTAGCTTCACCCCAATAGAATGTTGTAGTCTAGCGGGGCGTCTATGAATTTGATGTCAACGCAAACAGTCTTACCAGCGAGGGTGATAGGACAATTACGGAAAAGGCCAATGGGCTAGGAGGCGTGGCCGTCCCACGCTCGAAGGGTGATCGTGGAAGGGGCCATCTCAGGGGATCCGAGTTGCTTCCAAACCGAAGCAGACATCACACAGGTGGATGCCCCCTCATCAATTATGCACCTTGAAACGATGGCGTTTTGGATTTTGACTGCGATTTGGAAGGTGATGGAAGCAGGAAGAGGGGGATGGTCCGAATGAGTGGCGTCGAAAACAATCATTTGGTCATCAGCGGGATCTACAGCGCCCACGGAAAATAGTAGAGCCTTCTTTTGGGAAGGGCATGACTGGAGGAGTTCCAATGTGGAAATGGCAGTAGGAGATTGCGCCAAATCATCTACTATACTATACGAATGAGCAGCTCGACTGGAAGCAACGTTTCGACGTAGGGGTCCCTTAGGAATCTTGGTATGAACCTCAGCTTTTGGTTGGGGGATATGTAAGGGGCCACTGGATGTCGAAAGATGCTCTGTAGAACCTGAAGAAGGAGGCTCGGGGGCAGACTGAGTAGGAGGCTTGGGGTACTGGCAAGACCGAGTTTGAAGGTGAAGGTCGATGGTCGGGGAAGGATCGGAGTGCATCATAAGGATCTGGTAATCAGAGGAACCAGAAAGGGAAGAGGGAGTGGCGACCTGGCTGTCAGGCGGTTGGGTAGCCACGAATCCTTACTGAGGGAAAGGATCAGTAAACACAACCGGTTGGGTAGTGGCCATATTAGGAGGAGTATGAGGGGAGGCGTGTTGTCCGCGCAATGTGGCTTGAGACTCCCACATCTTCTGCATCTGGGGTAAGAGGGGACAATTGTGGGTGTAATGACCATAAACACAACAACACGAACAAGGCTTATTTGTGCGAAGCGGCCTGTCCAGCTTGGGCTGAGTGCCCTGTTGCTGGTTGGTAGTGTTAGGGTCCACACCAGGATTGGGTCCACGGGTACCAGGGGCAGATTGGTTTTGATTGCCTCTCCGCCTTCTTTGAGAAGAAGGGGGATTAGTCGCGCCCTGCTGTGAAAATACTTGCCCTGGAGGGGGCTGTAAGTGCTGTTGTGGGTTTTGAGGAGGCAAGGGAGATGGAAGTGCATATGCTGGAGGAGATGGCACACCAGGCTATGGATAAGGGTAATGGTGGGGTTGGGAAACATTGAGGTAAGCAGGAGGTTCGGCAAAAGGAGGAGGCATGCCGTATCCTGGATACATGCTACCGGGAGGGGGAAGAGTGCTAGAGGTGTTGGCCCCTCCCTGTGGGAGACCATAGCCCATAGGAGTTTGAGCGTACGGATGGGAAAGGGCTCCAACAATACCGTTAGCGAAATGAGATGCCCCCGGGGCGTTAGCGCCGCCGGGCCTGGGGAGGTCAGGAAGAACGGTATAAACATAACCAGATTGAGCGTAGATCAGGTCATATTTCAAGGCTATTTGGAGGGCGGCTTCTTCAGTTTGAGGAAGGTGAGAGGCGACATATTTGTTGATAGGAGCTAAGAGGGTGTGAAGGAACCAGTCCATGTAAACCCGATCTTCGAAGGGGGGGGCTCGACATAAGCTCCGTCTTCATCGCCATTCCTGAACATGGGCGGAAAGGCGGGTCGAAGAGGTTTGCTTGAATGAAGTCAAGAGCTCCATGCCAGTATCGTATCGGAGAGGGAGCTAGAAATAAGATAAAAAGGCTTGGGCAAGGGTTGCAAAGGTGGTATGGGAAGAGGTGGCTTGGTCAACATACCATTTAGAAGCTTCGCTGGTAAGCGTGCGTTGGAACAAACGAAGACGGATGGAGTCATCGATAATGGAATTGGAGGAACACCACATGTGGAAAGATCGGACATGATTGGTTGGATCTTCTCCAGCAAGGCCTTCAAACTTAGGGATGTCGGAGGGGAGCTTGGTTGGCATAGCAGGCCAACCAACATCGTGGCGGATAGGGTCATTGATCAACTGATTGAAATCGGGGAGGCTGAGGCCTGCAATGTACGACAACAAGGGTATGGCCGAGGTAGTTCCTGTGGCGGTTCCGCTAGTAGTGGTTCCGGCATTAGGGCCTGGAGCACCGCTAACGTTAGGCCCTGGACCAGACATAGTGAAGGTGACAGGGGGAGAACCAGGAGGAGAAGGAGAACCCAATGAATCAGAAGAGGAGTCATAGTGCGGACTCGGAGGAGGACTAGCTCGACGACGGCGGGACGGAGTAGGTCAATCGACTAGAAACTAAGGGCGAAGGCCAAGAAGTCTCCGGGAAAGGTGCCTTGGGGGTGCAATGATGACAAGAAGAAGGAAACCGACAAGGGAAAAAAGGGACAGAATCAAGTGAGGTCAAGGGCAGAAAATGTGCAGTGACAATTTATTTTAGAGTCTTTTCCAGGCGGTGTTAACCAGGCGCTTCTTCACTTAGGGTCAGTGTGTGGTGTGCGTTAATTTTAATTTTTAAAACCATTTTCGTTTTGAGAGCAAGAAAAGTGTGTTGCGTAACTGAAAATAAATCTACAGAGAACAGTATATAATGCTGAAATAACAGAAAATTAACAACTACTATTGCATCTATCTAACCCAAGAAGGCGGGTCCCTCAAAACTAGTCTAAAAAAGGGGAAAAAATCTAGTCAAAACACACTGAAAAGAGGCCAATAGATCTAAGGTCGGGAGGGATAGGGATCTAAAGGATAAAGCTGCTGAAAAGAGGTGCAGATCACAGCCAAGAGACAGAGGCAAGGTGGCTGGAAAAAGGGAGGAAATCAGCAAAAAGCGGCAAGGACTGGGAGGAGGTCCTAAAGAGAGGTCCAAACAAAATGACAAGAGGTGATTTGAAAGGAAGAAAGGCTGATTTAAAGGGATCTGACAAGGAGGTAGCAGATCTGGAAAAGGGAAGGCTGAAACTCTGAAAAATAGACGGCTGAAACAGCTAAAACTCTTCCAAAAAAGGTGGAGGGTACTAAAGCCCTAGGGGGCTAGGTTCCCACTTAGATGAGTAAAAACAGATCAGAACTAGGTCAAAGCGGGTTGAGATAGAGGCTGGAAAACCCTGACAGAAGCTTCAACAAAACCCAGAAAAATTGCAGAAAAATCACTGAAAAATTGGCAGGTCGCAGGTTCTGACCTGTTTTCAGTGCAGGTCGCAGAAAATAGGCTGAAAAGTGCGACCTGGAGGTCCAGGTCGTAGGTTATGGGCCAAAAAGTGCGACCCCCCGTTCCGGTTGTCTCGGCGGCAGATTTTCAGAAAAGTTGTCGTCTCAGTTGCGGCTGGTGTCGCTTACCTGCGCAATAGGGCCAGAAACACACGGAAGTTAGAAATTTTAATGTTTTAGGGTTTTATGTGAGAAAAACAACATAAAAATAGGGAAAATATTCAGCTGAAAAGAAACCCTAGGGTCTGAAGTAGCTGGATATGTAGGAATATGAAAAACGACAACGGTCGTAATTTAAAACCCGTGTGGAGTCGCCATTTGTTAGTATGAATCCTTTGTCGAAGTGTACGAAAAAGGACCACTTTAGTTACGCATAACTAATAGCCCTAACAACAAAAGTGGCTGCCAATATCTTCAGATCTGCAGTTAGTTAGACATAAAAGAGCTGCAAAAAACCAGATCTATGCATGGAAAGACATTAAGCAGAAAAAATAAGGGTTTGCTCCATATACCAATAGACAAGACAAGAACAATTTTTTAAAGAATTTTTATATTAATGGGGCACCTGGGAGGAAAACAAGAAGGCGTATCCAATTCTCCTCAGTGGGATGGGTTCTTGGAAGTCCTCAGCACTTCAGATCTAAGATTTCTCTCTCTTGTTGGTGTAGAAAACCTAATGCAAAGAATAGAGCTCAATGGGAGCTCACACAGCAAATGATGGAAAAATGGGACCAAGTGTATAGATCCAGAGTGATCTAATAGGCAAAAAAAGGTGAAGAATGGTAGGAAAAACCCTCCTATTTATAACAAAATATTGGGTCATTCTAGATCTTGGTGCATGGGTTAACCAGATCTAGATCCACTTTTTATGGAATATTTATTATATTTGTTGGAGGGAAAAGGTATTTGACTTGGGTCAAATCCCTTAATTTGTCAAAAATAAATAAATAAATGATTTATTTATCTTTTTAAGGAAGCGGTTAGAAGATAATCAAATAAATAATGATTTATTTAATTATTTGTGGGTGATTTGGTCATATTTAACAAGGAATATTGTCTAAATAAGATTTAAATAATTATTCCTAGAAAATAATAAGATAAATAAAGGTTTATCTAATTAATTTCTTTGTTTTTGGGTTAAACATGACTGGGAATAATAATTAAATTATGATTTAATTAATTATTCCATGAGGAAAATCAAACAAATATAGGTTTGTTTAATATTTCCTTTTGGGGTTTCCTGTTTGGACCATAAACAACCTAATAAATGTGGTTTATTAAGTTGTTTAACATAGTGAAGGCAATTTTACTTAGGGTAAAATGGGTCTTACATGGTGTACTTGGGTCCATCTAATGATAATAGGTTAGATGACCAAAAAATGGTGTAACATCTTGTGTTGCTATTTTTCCAGAAACCCTTGCCGGAGGGTCCTAATGTGTTTGTAAAAGAGGTCAATCCTCTCATTTTTGATCTTATAATGAATGGAAGCTCCAGATATATGTTGTTCCATCTATTACTGTAGTTTTCATAATAAAAATAACGCTGCTGCTGCCTCCGGAATTTCTATTTTATGATGTACTGGGGTTGTGATGCCTTTTAACATATTTGAGTTGGGGAGATTTGTTTAATGCAGCTAGAGTTATTTGTTTCTGTTTCCATTCTATATTTAAGCTAAATACAACATATTTTAAAGGATCCAATCCATGGACTACGTTATTCTTGCACTGGTTTTCTTATACAATGACCTCATTGGAGATATTGTTGAAATTCCTGAAAATGAATATTACAGAATATAAATGGGGAGTAGAAGTGTGTACAAGTCTGCAATATGGTTGTGTTTCAGGGGGAGTTACCCTTTTCCATTGATGTCAAAGGGGGAGAGAATGTTGTAGGAAGAGGTGTCATGATCACAGGTGGAGTACTTGTGTTGCCATCAATGCCAAAGGGGGAGATTGTTGATCAATGATTGTCATTGATGTCAACCCAAGCAGCACCAGGGGCTACCCCAATATTACATGGGAATTCTGACCTATCAAATTACTATATTCTCGATCAAGAATTATTTTTATGGTTTTTAATTGTCGAGATGTTTCCGTTGATATATGGCACACCACGTAATTCTTCACGGTTTGAGAGATATTCGTGTTTGAAGTTTGTAACCCCAATTAGTGGGATAAAACCCCATGGGGTTGTGGCATGGGTAATTAAAAAGTCAATAATAAATAACTTTTAAGCTCCTAAAATCCCTCCCACGTTCACTTGTTGAAGCCCCTCTCAACCTAAGCATTTATATAAATTGTGATCCTCATATCCTCCTTATGTAGGGATTTCGCTATCTGAAACAGGTCATCATGGAGTTTTAGCTCTAAAATTTTTTTCTACGAAGGTTCAAAAGCTAAAATTTTTATGAGGCAAAGTCGAAATCTTGAGGAAGCTCTTGTAAAATTTCAGATCAAGGTGTGCAACATTTTCGGAGATATGAGCTGTGGAAGTCAGTGTTTTTGTAGGCTCCTGAAATTCATCTCAAAGAAGTGACATTGGGAAAATCGTCATAACTCTCTTTCTGAGTATCGGATTGGAATTCTGTAAAAATTAGCAGAGAGTGCATTGAATTTGTTTTTATTTATATCAATTTCAAAGCTGAATGAAGAAACAGTGACACGTGGAACACCATACAAGTTTGCTCTACTGAAACAATACATAATTAGGGCATTGTGAGAGATTGGGCATAACTCTCTCTTTAAGAATCCAAATTGGGTCAGACCTGTGGCATTGGAAAGAAGACTTAGAGGAATACTATAGTGCCAAAAATCACATATTTGGGATCTGAAATAATAGAGATACACCATATTCAATATCGAACTCCTAGAAGGAAAGAAAAATCTAGATTATGTGTTGTCAAGGGCTGCAAACCAGACTTTCTTGGGCAGAAAAGAAAAGAAAGGTGCAACAGAGGGTAGCATGACAAGAGCAACAATCAAGATGCAGAACACCAACAAGAATTTCATCACATGAAGTCTTCAAGTGGGCATCACTACATATAGTCACTATAAAGGTATCATTGTACTAATTCATTGTAAATACATTATTGTAAAAATTGTACTAGTGTTTATCTGCCAAGAGTTGAAGAGGCAGTGTCGGGAGGTCTAGGATCATCATTATGTGGTTGTGTCATAGTTGGGGTTATGGTCTAGTGTGTCTTCTTCTTCTACATCATTATATATCATTGTAAAGTTTACCATTTTCCCTGGTACGAGAGTCCATTCTTTTTTTATTCTTCTATAGGGTGGTAGGGTGGTGATAGGCTGGTACATGATGTCACCAATAGGTTCAAGCCTGTGAAAAATTTAGGGTGGTAGGGTGGTTCTAGGGTGAGTTGTAGCTCATTGGGTGTTGGGGCATCCATTCAGTTGAATATTTGAAGAATCTCGGGCGTTGGAGTGTCCATCCAGTGGGATCTGGAGAAGAATGCTTTTCTAGATTCTAGGAAGTTGGAGATTTATTTTCAATTGGAGTTGATTATTAAAGAATTATTAGAAAAACATTAGGTGGTTTTTTCCCCGGAGTGGGTTTCCACCTTAAAAACCGTGTGCATTTGTGTTCCTTTTTTTTACTGCTATCATTGTACAAACACTGATAATAATTGAATATTAACTAATGCTCTAATTGAAAGAAATACAGATTCACCCCCATCTCAATATTTCCAACATAAATTACAACACAAAATAATATGCATGCAAAAAAGAGGAGGCTAGCAGAACATAGGAGGCTAGCATAACAAAGGAGGCACACGTAATAGGTCTTGGCCCACACCACATAGCAAATTAGACAATACTTTTCTAGTGAGATTCCAAAATCAATGGGTTGCACACTCAGTTTCATCAATCCTAAATTAAACGTTAGAGTGCTAAAAAGTTTATTGATTAGAGAAATAACTAGATAGTTGATTATATAAATAGTTGCAGACCTGGTTAAACCACATGAGAAATCTACTCGGTGAAGATGATCTTGGTGCTAAGACTTAGAGAAAAGATCTACAAGTTTCTCAGTTTGATTAAATATATGTACCTTTGGTATAACAACTTAATATATGCATATAGACTATTGGTATGTCATCCTTTACCTAATTTATGATCTGATATGGTTTCAATTGAAAAATATAGGGCTCGATAATGTCAATAACATTTTAGACCCTCGTTGTATATGAATTATATTATCTTCTCTCATTGATATTAATATAGTGGAATAAAGAAGACTCTTTGTAAGAAACTTATATTTTCTAAGTTTTTATTACATTTATTTTCTGAAGAAATCAATCCAAGAAATGTTATGTGATCAACAAGATTCTAAAAATAATAAATGAAGATGGAACATGTGAAGTTAGAAAGATAACCCTTCACTTTGAATCCCTGCATGGAATTCAAACCATCAAAGAGATTTTTATATAAAAGATGCATTTTTTAATGATAGTAATACTAGAGAAATGAACTCCGAGAGAGTGAAAGTTCATGAATAACCTGGTAAGGAGAAAATGAGAAAGAGGAGTATAAGTGGAACATAATAGAGGAAGAGAAGCAAAGGAAATAAGCAACTGAAAAGAGGATAAAAACAAAGTTCAGAGCATAGAAAAAGACCATGTAACCATCAAAGTTAATTTATAATTTGAGTAGGGGATTGTTGTCTCCTTTCAGATAGAAGCCTAAAAAAGAGTAGGTTGGAGCATGTAGAAGAGGAATTAGGAGCTTCCCAAAAAGTAGTAGTTTGCAGAAGAAATTTGAGGTGGTAACATTTTGTAGGCAGAAGCCTACAAAAAACTTGATGTAATAGAGGGAGTAGGATACCTTCACATCAATTCAACCAAGAATTCATGCTTTTCTCCCTTTATTGTTTTCCACTTATATCTGGTGTCTATTTGTGTTGAAGTTTTTGCTTATGTGTATGCTTCTGAATTCATTGTTAAATGTTGAAAACCTATACAATTCTGGTAACTGCAAAAAAAAGATTAAAAACTCTTAAAATAATTTGAATTTGGTAATTTAAAAGACACAATTAATAATTCACCCCCCCAATAATTTTTAAGTATTCATCAAATGGTATCAAAGCAGGTGTTGAGTCTCAAAAATGTTCTCCATATTCATACATATTTCCATTATGTCATAACCATTTAGCGCTTATTTCATAGCCATTTGACCTAAAACCCTACATCAAGTAACCATTTTCATAAATATATGGGTTAGGATCCTTGTTTTCCAAAGTTATTTATTTTATGTATTTTAAGTGAATTTATGATTAGAAACTAGAAAATTAACATAGCTTCATATATCTATATATGTGTTATGAGTTTTGTGACATGTGTAGGTCAAAAGGAGACTTCTAGAAGACCCTTATGTGGCACTCTAAGGCCAAATTCGAATTTGGTTGGAGAATATTATGGGATCAAGAAGATATGTGTCTCACTTCCTTGTATTGAAACTCTAAGAGGATATGTGTCTCATTTCTTAGTTGTGTTGAAACTCTAGAAAGACATGTGTCTTATCATTTCCTATTTTGATTGTAACTCTAGAGATGGAGGGAGAGATTCATGGACTCCCATTAATGAGATGACTCCTCATATTTTGTATAAATAGGAGAAGCTTTCTCCTATCATAGGTAATGAGAAAGTAATGAAGAAGTAGATTTGTAACTAAGTTTCAAGATGGAATGGGATGTAGATTTGTGAGTTCTTTTTAATAGAGAAATTCAGTTCTTTGATGGTGTTTTGATTACAACTTTAAGGAGCTGAAGGACTTCACCAAATTGGTAGCAGAGGTCCCCTGCTATCCAAGGAGGCTTTTACATGTTTTCTAGATAAGTTGCTTTCAATTCTGTTTTGTCATATTTCCTTACTTAGATTGCTTTCTGAAATCATAGCTTTTAGCATAATTTTTCATGGCAGCCTGGGCATTTGCATATCTTTTGACTAATGACATGGAATCAATATTGTTCTGCTGTTAATTTATTTTTTTTCTTAGTTTTTGTTTAATTCCACTATTGCTTTGTTTATTTCAGTCTTGCACATTTGCTTCAGTAGTTAGATTTAGATATATTAAATTGCTCATGTCATTTTCAGTTACCTCCGAAAGCCACAGCTGGACTGATGGTGAGGGATTGTATTATGAAATGTGTAGTTTGATATTAGTTTCCTTCAATTTAGATATTAAATCAAGCCATAACATCTTCTGGCTGTTTCCGGTGTTGTACTGGAATCGATGGTGAGATTGTATTATGAAATGTAGTTTGGATAGTTTTCTTCAGTTAGATATTAAATTTCGATAACATCTTCTGGCCATCTAAAGCCAGCTGGATCGATGGTGAGGGATTGAATTATGGATGTGTAGTTTGATATATGATTTCAGGTAAGTTAGAAATATTAAATTGTGCATGACATCTTCAGTTACCTCCGAAAGCCACAGCTGGACTGATGGTGAGGGATTGAATTATGAATGTGTGGTTTGATATTAGTTTACTTTCTGCAAGTTAGATATCAGTTACTCAAGTTGTTTATGGTTACTTCCAAAAATCATAGCTGGATTAATGATGAGGGATCAGAAGACAAGTTGATGTAATTTGATTTAGATTTACTTTATTGCAACTTTTGGATTTCTTTCAGCATAGTTTCTTTTGTGTTTAGACAGCAGCAAGAATAGTTTGGTTTCATGCTCATTAGTTCATTGTTTTGATTTATTAGATTAGCAGCACCTTTTTCATTTCAGTAGCACATTTTCATTTCCTTTCAAGTTTTTTCATTGTATGTTTCAAATTCCTTTTTCAGTTTCAAGTTGGTAAATCATTATAAAGGACATCATTGCCTTGAATATCCATAACCATACTTGTCTTTTAGAATTTCGTAAAAATCCAAAAACGACAAAAAGTAAGAGATAGGTTATCTTGCACATATAGTGCGCCACACTTCGTCAGCTTACGAATCCCTGGTTGATAATTTATGTTAGCAATTTAGGACACACTAAATTGACCAAACATTTTGGTGCCGTTGCCGGGGAAGTGTAACTAGGTAGCCTTATTTCTTACATCTAAAAAATTAATAATTCTTGAGTATGCTCTCCTCCTGCACTTTGTGTGATCTGGAGGATCAGAAAAAGAATTGTTATGTAAAAAAAAATTAATAATTCTTGAGTATGCTCTCCTCTTGCACTTTGTGTGATCTGGAGGATCAGAAAAAGAATTGTTATGTGAAAAAAAAAAGGAGACAAAATAAAACTTCATCATTTCAATTGATTCAACAATTTAAAAAAAAAAAATTGTTTTCATGAAAAACTTTGATTTCAATAAAATTGTTTTGTTTAATGAATATATATGTGTATTTTTAAATTTTTGAAAATATAACATACATAATTTTATTAAACAAATCAATTAAAATAAAAATGAAAAAAAAAAAAAATGATTTTTTTTTTTTTTAAATTGTTTTGTTACTAAGATATATATGTATATTTTTATTTTTGAAAATATATATATAATTTTAATAACAAATCATTTTTAAAAAAAAAAAAATCAATAAATTGTTTTTGTTTAGTAAATTACATATGTATATTTTTAATTTTCCAAAATTTAACATGTGTAATTTTATTAAAAAAACAATTTAAAAAAAAAATAATCATTTTGTTTAGTAAAACATATATGTATATTTTTAATTCTTGAAATATAACATATATAGTTTTATTAACAAAACAAATAAATAAAAAAAACAACAAAAACAAAACAACAACAAATCAAATCAATAAACAAAAATCCATGAAATAGCCATGGCATTTTTTTTTCAATAAAACAAAACACCAAAGTTTCTCCACGTTGAGAATCTTTGCACAGGCTCGTAACCTCATCTATTCAAAGAGGCAAATCAGATATGACAATTCAAATGCATGCAAAACAATTCAATTCAAACCTAGCGCCCCATTTCAAAACAATTCAAATGCATGCACAGTTCAGTTTTCTGAGAATAACAATTTTTGCAGAAATCGTGCTCTTGTGAGTTCTGTAGTCACAATCATTCAGAGATGAGCAATTTGATGCATGCTGCTTATGGCACTGTGTAAATTTTGAACCAGCAATCCAGGTGAATATTTTGATTCTAATCATAGCAGCAGACCTGCGATTGTACAAATGAAAGAGCGGCCTTCTTGGTATACTGTTCACTGTAATACGCTGTCAAATAGCAATGACAGAGCATTTTTCTGTCCATTCCTGTAGATGAAAAGGGAGATTGTGATTCTGAACAGTCCAGGGATGAAAACAAGATGCACATGAAACGCACTTTTGAACCACGTTCTGAAGAAAACGATTTTTGTTGCTGAGGCAGAACCCAGAAAAACGCAAACTGTTATTGACACGTCATTTTCAAACACGTTTTCTGATCGATTGGAGATGAATTTAGAAAAAATAAAACATGGGTTTTTTCGCCAACATGGTCAATTAGATAACCTAGAAACTGTTTTAAGAAATTCGTGGCGGTCTGGGAGAAATTCTCGGTTCTTTGAAGGCCATTTTTTCCTGCCGCGTGAGGAAAAACGATTTTTTTTTAGTGAAGAATTTGAAAACGGCACTCTGCATTGATAATTCGGTTTCCTGATTTCTAGGAAGAGGAATTCTAATCAAAATCAAACTCTTATCATGGCATTCAATGCACATTCCACTCATTTTTGAATTTAATTCAATTTCGTTTTCTGAATGTTGGATTTCACATCTCCTTTATCATCTGCCCAACAATTTTTGGTGCTTCAATCACATTATTAAACACCAACCATTATGATGTTTATTTCAAAGGGATGCCACATCACTATGGAAAGACATTAAGAGGGCATGGGGATGAATTGAGCAAACTACAGGAGGATATTATCAAGCACATGGTCGTGCAGATGGCACAATGAACCTTAGTAGCATAAAGGTAAGCTCAATTGAGATTGAACGTGTCTGTAATGGCAACTACTGCAATTGGAATTCCAACTGAGGGGGGTGGTCCTGAACAGTTACTGATTGTGATAGTCCTCAAGGATTAAACAGATACAAAAATAAATTTTGAAGAGATGAAAGATTATATTTTGAAATAGCAATCATGCCTTTTATGTTCTTCAATGCTCACCAGTATATTATTTTTCATCTTATGTGATCTCCACTTACCATTCTATGGTCATTGCAAGGTCGCGATTGGTAAATGTATCTGAGTTTGCTTTATTTAGCATCATTTGTTGAAATTTAAAAAAAAAAAATTGCATTTCTCTTTTGTTGTTAAAAAAAAAATAAAAAAATAAAAAAAAAAATCAATAATTTTGAATCAATGAAAGGAATAAGTTATTTGCTCACTTTTTCTGAAGGTATTGATTAATTTTGGACTGATGATGAAGGATGAATGGCTAACTTTTTATTCAAGATTTTTAGCTACAGAAACCGTCGACATTCCGCAGCTGAAGTCCAATTCCGCAGCTGAAGTCCAATTCCGCAGTTGTTCTGCAATTCCGCAGCTGAAAAACCTCATTGTTCAAATCAGCCTAACTTTCTCATACAAAATCAGATTTTGATGATTCAAGTATCGTTGGAAAGGTCTCAACAAGATCTATACAATGAGAAATCCATCATTAGAGTTTGAAATGGCAAATAATGAAATAAATTGCTGAAAATAAGCTACATTCAATTTGAGGCACTAATTCCAAAACAGGTATAAATTCTTTTGATTTTTCCTTTGAGAACTTGTTTCATTAATACAAATTCTTAGTTTTGTGTATAAATATCATAACTAGAGAGATTGATCACCTCTCTCCCTTTGATAATCTTACATTCCATTGCAGAAGAAGTATTAGTTTTTTTTGCAGGTTCCAGGAGGAAGGACAAATGACTACAAGAGAATGGTGTCTCTTTAAGAGACCAACTTGTTTCATAAGAGGATGATCAACAACAAAGAGGAGGAAATATGCTGATGTAAAAATCAGATCCAAACACTTGAAAAAATTTCAGATACTATTGTCTCCATCACATCCATATCTCATAATAAACCATTCACCTCATTTCACTTCATATTTTCCATTTACATTCACATCCACTTTCCATTTCTTTTTGTCCATTCATAACCACAAATAAAAGCAAGAGGCTCATTCACATGCTTATTGCCCATTGTCATTTCTCATTCACATGCTTATTATCCATTTCCATTTTCATCTTCCATTTTCATTTTCCATTTCATGTCATTTTCATTCCGCAAATAAGCCCTGCTGCAATGCAAATTATTGAGTCCATAGTTCTTTGAGTCTAAGTTCTTTGTAAAAACACCTTGAGGCTTGCATGCCTTAATGGCAAGTTCTCATGCTGACAAACAATGGGAATACATTAATGTCCCTTGTTCGTCAGATCTTCTAGGTGACTCGACATCAGCAAAATCATTCATACCTAGCAAGATGTGTTTGGGCATCTTGACTCTCATTGTCATCAATGGTGAGAGTTCTCGTGTTGACTAGTGGCATCCATTAATGGCCACTAAGTCAACAATTTCCTACTATGTTCGACATCAGAACATCTTTTCACATAGTAGGAATTCTGCCAATGAGTTTTGAAGACATGAAGACTATTATTTTCAGCATTTTGGAGCAGATTCAACAAGTTTTAGTAGAAACAATAAAAAGTCATCTCATCTCTTTATCCATGACTCCTCTTGTTCAACCACTTGAAGAAGAATATGATCAAAATTTTGCAGCCACCACACATACACAACTCATCCACATTTAAGGTAAGTGAAGGTATGTTGTTTTCTAATTTTTAGTCATGTAATTCATTAGAATGCTAAAATTGTAACTTTGGAAAATTCCTCACTCCCTTTTCCACATTGTCATATCTTTAGTTGGGGGGGGAAGGGACATCATTTCATATCCACATGTCATACACTATCACACATTTTCATTTCATTTCCATCCACATATACTTCCCAACCAACTATTGTTGCAACATGATTCAAAAGATTATATGCCTTGCAAATGATCAATTCATTGATGAAGAAATTGATTCTAAATGTTTTCATGAACTTTGATGCAACAAAGAAAATAAAGCATTGTTACACAAGAACCAATGCTTCAAAAAAAAAAAAATGGTTGTCACACAAGAACCAACCATTGAAAAAAAAAAATGTTGCAATCAAATGTATTATACTTTGCCAAAAAGGAAAAATCAAGAAGCAAAGTTTGGAATGAATCTATATGAGTCAAAACTCATAAAAGATCAACACATGGACAAATGAATCATTGCAATGGTTGCATGAGGACATGCAACAACTTCAGTTGGGGGGTATGTTGAGTCTCAAAAATGTTCTCCATATTCATACATATTTCCATTATGTCATAACCATTTAGCTCTTATTTCATAGCCATTTGACTTAAAACCCTACATCAAGTAACTATTTTCATAAATATATGGGTTAGGATCCTTGTTTTCCAAAGTTATTTATTTTATGTATTTTAAGTGAATTTATGATTAGAAACTAGAAAATTAACATAGTTTCATATATCTATATATGTGTTATGAGTTTTGTGACATGTGTAGGTCAAAAGAAGACTTCTAGAAGACCCTTATGTAGCACTCTAAGGCCAAATTCGAATTTGGTTGGAGAAGATTATGGGATCAAGAGGATATGTGTCTCACTTCCTTGTTGTATTGAAACTCTAAGAGGATATGTGTCTCATTACTCAAGTTGTGTTGAAACTCTAGAAAGACATGTGTCTTATCATTTCCTATTTTTATTGTAACTCTAGGGATGGAGGGAGAGATTCATGGACTCCCATTAATGAGATGACTCCTCATATTTTGTATAAATAGGAGAAGCTTTCTCCTATCATAGGTAATGATAAAGTAATGAAGAAGTAGATTTGTAACTAAGTTTCAAGATGGAATGGGATGTAGATTTGTGAGTTCTTTTTAATAGAGAAATTCAGTTCTTTGATGGTGTTTTGATTACAACTTTAAGGAGCTGAAGGACTTCACCAAATTGGTAGCAGAGGGCCCCTGCTATCCAAAGAGGCTTTTTACATGTTTTCTAGATAAGTTGCTTTCAATTCTGTTTTGTCATATTTCCTTACTTAGATTGCTTTCTGAAATCATAGCTTTTAGCATAATTTTTCATGGCAACCTGGGCATTTGCATATCTTTTGACTAATGACATGGAATCAATATTGTTCTGCTGTTAATTTATTTTTTTCTTAGTTTTGTTTAATTCCAGTATTGCTTTGTTTATTTCAGTCTTGCACATTTTCTTCAGTAGTTAGATTTAGATATATTAAATTTCTCATGTCATTTTCAGTTACCTCCGAAAGCCACAGCTGGACTGATGGTGAGGGATTGAAGTATGAGTGTGTAGTTTGATATTAGTTTACTTTCTGCAAGTTAGATATATTAAATTTCTCATGTCATTTTCAGTTACCTCCGAAAGCCACATCTGGACTGATGGTGAGGGATTGAAGTATGAGTGTGTAGTTTGATATTAGTTTACTTTCTGAAAGTTAGATATATTAAATTGCTCATGTCATTTTCAGTTACCTCCGAAAGCCACAGCTGGACTGATGGTGAGGGATTGAAGTATGAGTGTGTAGTTTGATATTAGTTTCCTTTATGCAATTTAGAAATATTAAATTGTGCATGACATCTTCAGTTACCTCCGAAAGCCACAGCTGGACTGATGGTGAGGGATTGAATTATGAATGTGTGGTTTGATATTAGTTTACTTTCTGCAAGTTAGATATCAGTTACTCAAGTTGTTTATGGTTACTTCCGAAAATCATAGCTGGACTAATGATGAGGGATCAGAAGACAATTTGATGTAATTTGATTTAGATTTACTTTATTGCAACTTTTGGATTTCTTTCAGCATAGTTTCTTTTGTGTTTAGACAGCAGCAAGAATAGTTTGGTTTCATGCTCACTAGTTCATTGTTTTGATTTATTAGATTAGCAGCACCTTTTTCATTTCAGTAGCACATTTTCATTTCCTTTCAAGTTTTGTCATTGTATGTTTCAAATTCTTTTTTCAGTTTCAAGTTGGTAAATCATTATAAAGGACATCATTGCCTTGAATATTCATAACCATACTTGTCTTTTAGAATTTCCATCTCACATTAGGAAACCAACCAAGATCAATAAAAATCCAAAAACGACAAAAAGTAAGAGATAGGTTATCTTGCACATATAGTGCGCCACACTTCGTCAGCTTACGAATCCCTGGTTGATAATTTATGTTAGCAATTTAGGACACACTAAATTGACCAAACAGCAGGTTCCTTTTGTATCAACCTAACAACTTAAAGGAAGATCTAGCGCATAAGAATGTCCAGTATGGAAGGATGTTCAAAAAATAAATCACCTTTTTTTAATGGTACTAATTATACCTTTCAGAAAATAAGGATGAAGACATATCTAATGTTGCTTGGTGTAGATGTCTAGGTTGTTGTGGACAGTGGCTATGAAGAGCCACTTTTAATAGGTAACAAAGAAGACAAGTTTGATTTTTAATTCAATGCAAAAGCCATGAATTTCATCCTTAGTGGTCTAACTAAATCAAAATTTATAAAAGTAATGCATTATAAGACTGCCAAGGAAATGTGGGATACACTGAAAAACTTCATGAAGGAGATGGTAAAGTAAAATTGGCTAAATTACAAGTTGAGGGAAAGAATTTTGAGTCCTTAAGAATGAATTATAAAAATGACATAGCTAAGTTATTTCTTAGAGTGGATGAAATTTTTAATGTTACGAAAGGCCTAAGTAAAAAAATTAAGGATTCTATAATAGTTAAAAATGTGTTAAGATCAATACTTGCTAAGCTTAATCCCAATGTATCAACAATTAAAGAAATGTATAACATTGAAAAACTAGCAGTGGATCAATTTCTTAACTCCCTAACAACATATGAAATGAGAATTACAAAATGAAAATCAACCAAACATGATGCAAAATTCAAGGCAAACAAGAAATCTATAGAAGACCAGGAATGCTCATTCTTAGACTCAGATGAAGAAGAAACGAAGTTCGTAAGAATTTTGAAGAAAGGGATAGGTAAGTACAACTACAAATTTCTATTTAAATACTTTAATTGTGGAAGAGTGGGGCTGTATGCCTCAAAATGTATATATAAGAAGGAAGATAATAGGTTTAAATGGAAAGAAAAGAACAAATATAACATAATGAAGAATAAGAAAAAGTTTAAAAAGGTTTTTTTTTTTTATACAAAAGAAGACAACAATTCCTCTAATGATACAAATGAATCCTTTGATGAAGAAGGAATAATGAATTTTTTCTTATGACTTTAGAGTTTTAATATAAAAAAATTAAGGAATGTGAGTTGAGTGAAGAATAAGAAGGTGAAGTAGAGCTTGAGGGGGAGCTAATTAGTTCCGTTTTGGAGAAGAATAAGAAACAAAAATAAATATTTCTAAAAATGTTAAAGAAAAGCCTAAGCCCGAAGAGCTTATTCGGTTGAAATTTGAATTAGAAGAGGATAAAAAGGTGGAATACATCCTGTTAAAAAAATTAAAAGGGAAAAACAAAGAGTGTGAGAAGATGGAAGAAGTAGTTACCCTGAAAAAGAAGCTAGAGAAAGCACAAATTGGATTGAATGTGAACCTTCAACACATAAAGGGGTCTGAAAATTTAGATGTGGTATTGAATGCACAAAGATATCTACTTATGAAGGCCAGTTTGGGCAATGAAGGCAAAACCAATGAGAAGAAGGCATAAGATAAAAGGACCATCTGCTTTTTCAAAGCTATCATAGGAGATCATGACAACCCACAATAACCAAAGAATGAGGATTTTAGCAGCACACTTCAACAAAAACAAGGAAATAATGCACCTAAGGAGCAGCAAAATATTCATCTCATTCAGCAACAACAAAGAACTAATCCTATTCAATAGTATCAGACAAGAAGATTGGACAAGTAGATAATAAATTACCAGAGGCCTTGTTTTTTTTCAGAAGACAAAATTATCAGATGCCAAGGAGACCCTATTCACAAGTACCATCTAATTGGCCCCACCAATAGGTATATTATAAGGTCCATTTTTCTATCCTATAGCCTATAATTTCCTTTTTTCTCACATTAATTAACACCTTTTTGGATATAATATGCTTAATAGGGAGACTAAAGGATGTTTGTCATACTTCGTTGCCTAATGTGGTTAATATGCAAGAAACAAGCATTTTTTAGTGCATTTACTATGCAAAGGAACATTGGAGATAGGTAGAGGTGATGTAGGAGGCTTTTACCCTGCATTTACTTACCTACAACTCAAATTGATCCATAAAATCACTCACCTATAGCTTGAGGATATACTAGTAGCCGATGCACTCAAGGAATTGCAAGGATCTAAGGATAGATCCAATTTTTTCGAGATTTTGGAGGGAAGTAGTCCTCTTTCCAAGGAGGCTGCCCCTTAGTCATTTTTGTATAAATAAAAAATCCCAAGGGCTTAATAGGTGTTGGCAAAAAAGGAGGTCCCTGAGCAAGACCCAGGTTTAGGATAGAGGCCAACAAGGTTTCCACAGTAGTCTAGCACAAAGCCGACATTTTCACCCTACTCCAAGGAGCAGAGCATTTCACCCAAGGCGTTTCGTGACCTTAGAAAGGTTAGGAGACAAATCAAGTATCAAATGGTTACAACCATGAAGAGAAACTAAAGGAACTTGAAATAGCAAACAAATCTCGCTACTATGTATAAGATATTACTCATTAAGCACGTTCAGGATGCTGAATTAAAATTTAAAACGGGGCATACATTCACAATAAGAAATTGATTAACACTTAACTCAGAACATCAAACACAACAAGAACCATATTTCATTATCATTATCAAATGACATACATCACTCCATAGAGTCTATTACAGGGTGATTCAGTACAACAAAGATCTAACAGAGCTCTCCTACGACTCTTTCACTCAGCCCTCTGCTGGACTAACCCTCCTCATCTACACTGGATGATTGCCTATTTGTTCTTCTGCCAACGTGACTGTCAGTATTTCATCTTTTCCTGCTTCAATTTTTGCCACTTCTTTTTGATTACTGGGAGTTCCACTGATTTTCTTTGTCTCCCATACCTTCCATCTACGCTATTCTCTGCAATTGCCGTGCCACCTATCTTCTGGCTATCCGCAACCGTGACAGCTCCCTGTCTACCGTGTTTGCGCTCCACCACCTATTCTACGAAACTAAAAAATGTTCCTTTTACAAAACAAAGGCCCCAACAAGCCCTGACCACATGCTATTGACTCTTCCCGAGTCAATATTTTCCTGATGTTGCGTCTTCCATCGGTCTATCTGCTTCTGAGGTTGAATATGTCTTCTCCGTTTCTTCGCTCTGTCCAAAAAAAGGCCCCAAATCTGGAACCTTGATCAATGTTGAATACTTGTGTTCTGTGAACTCATTAATTACCTGTTTCCATTCCCTAATTAGCTTTTCAGTTTTGGTGGCAAATCTTTCAGCCTTGGTTTCGCTTGCTACTAGTGGCAGCTTGCTGAATACCTCTTGAATTTTTGTCCCGGCTTCGGCTGCCATCTTCTGTATTTCTTCTGCTGTTTGATTGATTGGTTGCATTAGCTCTCTAAGTACATGCATTGTGGCAGCAGAATTCTCCTCTATCTTCTGTATTTTGGTTTCCAGTACCTTTTCTTGGTTGTATAACTGGGTTATGCCGAAGGGATCCATGGCCTCTTTTATCTCTTGTGAAATTTGCTGAAGCTGTGCTGAGATAGGTTGGGATTTCATGGTTAACGAATTAGAGAATTCATGTAAATGCTTCAGTAGTTTGTAAGCCTCTCTGAATGTCATCCCCAGGGTTTCCTTCATTTGCAGTTACCTGCTTCTGCTTCTCGGTAACCTTCTCAACATATATCACAGCAGGATCTGGTAATGCTGGTCTTGCGGCTAGCATTTGTCTGAGCTCTTGGTTTTCTTTGCTAAGACTTGTACATGTCATTTGCACTCGGATAATCCTTTCCACCATGGAGCAAGCTGACATATCCTCTGACGTCTTATCATCCTGAATAATTACTATTGGCCAAAGGTCCTTGAAGACATCTATTACCTTTTCTAGCTATTTCTGTAGACTTTCCTTCTCCCCTTTTAGCTGATTGAACTCTTCAGTAAGCGCAAGTACCTGCTGTTGTTGCTACTTGAACCTCTGTTGGAGGTCGTTATGCAACCCTTCTGCCTGTTGTGCTACTCGATAAATGAAGTTGTATAGTTTTTCAGTCCCCCAGTTTTGCATGCTCTTAGCGCTTGACATGTCATGGGTTGGCGGTATTTCTCTAAGGGGTTTCCCACTGGCTATTGATCTCTCTGAGTGCTCATGCAGTGATGCGGGTTGGGTATATTGTGGCAGCTAAATTTCTGGGCTATTCGTACTCGTGGTTGGTTGAAGCTGCTGTAGTATTAATTTGGCTTGCTTAAATGTGTTTAGCTCTTTTGGCGAGGGCATTGTACCTGCAGTAAAAGATCCTCCTTGAACGAATAGTTCTAGGAAAGTGCCTTGCTCTTCCCCTTGACATACTCTATGTCAAAGTCATAAGCTTGGATTTTTATTACCCATTTTTGTTGTCTTTCTTGGAGCTGCTTTTTTTCAAGAAAGAATCTGAGACTGTTATGATTAGTTTTCACCCTAAATTTATTCCCCACCAAGTATTTCCAAAATTTGGCTAAGGCATGAATGATAGCAAACATTTCTTTATCATATATGGAGTATAGCCTTTCACATGGTAGTAGCTTCCTACTCTCAAAGGCTATAGGATGCCCTCCTTGCATCAAGACTACTCCAATCCCTTCACCTGATGCATCACATTCTAACACAAAAGGTTGAGAGAAATTAGGTAAAACTAATACTGGGAAACTACTCATTACCTCTTTGAGCTTATCAAAAGCCCTCTATGTTGTAGGTGTCAAGCTGAAAGCGCCATTCTTGGTTAAGTTTGTAAGTGGTGCTACAAGTTGAGAGAACCCTTTGACAAATTTCTGGTAATATGTGCATATGCCCACAAATCCCCAGAGTTTTGAAACATTTCTTGGCTCGAGCCAATCCTTGATTTCCTGGATCTTTTATTCATGCAATATTACTCCATCTACCCCAATGATGTGGCCTAGGTAGAGCATCTCAGTGAGGCCAAACTCACATTTTGAGAGTTTAGCATAGAATTTTTGCTCGTTGAGAATATGCAACATTGCCTCAATATGCTGCAAGTGTTCCTCCCATGTACGACTGTAAATCAAAATATCATCAAAGAAGACCAATACAAAGTTTCTTAGATGACCACAAAAGATGTAGTTCATGCAATATTGGAATGTTGAAGGGGCATTGGTAAGACCAAACGACATCACTAAGAACTCAAAAGGCCCATAGTGACATCTGAATGTTGTTTTGGGAATGTCTTGATCTCTTACCCTGATTTGGTGATAGCCAGATCTCAAGTCAATCTTGGAGAAATACTTGGATCCTCTAAGCTCATCCATTAGCTCATTGATCCTAGGAATAGGATATCTATTCTTCATGGTCTTCTTGTTTAGTGCTCTATAGTCAATGCACATTCTCAATGTGCCATCCTTCTTCTTAACCAAGACCACTGAAGATGAAAAAGGGCTAGTGCTAGGCCAGATATGACATAGGGCTAGTAGTTCTTGAATGACCCTTTCAATTTCATCCCTATAAGCTTTGGGATGCCTATAAGGTATAGTAATTGTTGAGCCTCAAATTTGTGCTTTCCTTCACCTCATTTTACCTCATTCTCCCTTGTCCATTTCTATTTTAAACCCAATTGATCAATAAAAATAGTTAAAATTACTTCTAGAATGGTTTACATGACTGACTTGTTGAATTTTGTGATTGTTGCCATTGTTAAGCATTTTGACCGAAACTAGCTGCAGAATGCAGGCATTCCGTAGCTAACCGGCGATTCTGCAGCTACCTTTATGTTTGAGTATGTTCCAGGTGGCCTCTTGAGGAAAAACGCATATGGGCATGATCCACGTCGTGCCTACATGGTTTTTTGCTCATCATGGGAGAGGAAATGAATTCTGGGTACGGTTATGCACATGGGAACACATTTGTGAAGTAAGACTCCTACTAGGACTGTCTCAGTCCAGGTGTCTTTTCTTCTTCACGTAGCCACCTCAAAGACTCCTAAGATGATTCGGATATGGAAAGACATCATTCCTAAATTGTTGTAATTATTGTTACTTGCATTTACTTTATAAAGTCTTGAGTAGACCGAGAGCTTAGTTAGAGATTTTGTGTTAGATTTGCTGCTAGATTTTGTGAAAACTCTGTGTTACGTCCTTGAAGACATAGAGTGTTATGTTCGAACTATTGCATTGTTAATGGAGCAGACAAAGTTATTCTGAAGGCGTGATTTGATTTGAAGTTGAATGCCGTCAAGTGGTAGAGGGCCCCTGCCTCTTGCACGGATTTATTTTGCGTAAACTAGATAAGTTTTTCCTAGCTGCTTTTACGTTTTGCATTTGAATTGGTAGTTGTTTTGTTTTATCTACTGTAGTCGTATTCGTTCCAGTTCTTCCACAAGAAGACACTCTTCCAACAGACCAAAATGATGAATGTTTAATGACTATGTTATTGTAGGATAGGAGTTAAATTTGTATTTGTTTTAACTAGCTACTGTAGTCATAATTCGTTCCAGCTCTTCCACAAGAAGACACTCTTCCAACAAACCAAAATGATGAATGATTAATGACTACGGTATTGTAGGATAGGAGTTGAATTTGTATTTGTTTTTAACTAGATACTGTAGTTACATTCATTCCAGTTCTTTCACAAGAAGACATTCTTCCAACAGATCATAACAATGAATGATGAATAGCTATAGTACTGTAGGAATTAGTTGTAGTTTTTGTCATTCACTATCACAGTTGCACTTGTTCTAATCACTCTTCCACAAGAAGAAATTCTTCCAAGACATCCTTAAGAAGTTCAAGATATGACCGTGATGTGATAACTTAGTTTTTCATTTGCTTTCAGTTCATTTGCTTTCAATTGCATACAAGCCCACAGTCAGAATTGTTCTACCTCTTCCACAAGAAGGAACTCTTCCAAAATATCACTAATGATGAACAAACAGATTGTGTAACTTCATAGAATAATGCATGTTAGTTAGAATGCTCCGGAGTTTCATTTTGCATTTAATTCATGTTCAGCTACTTCGTTTCAAGTTTGATGATGACTTATAGTTTAACATTGTTCTAGTTTAGAAGCATCTTAAGTTCATGTTTAAATTAATTCATTGCACTTGCATCTCATAGTCACACTGTCACCCTTTGCACAATAGATTACTTTAGTTGATAGGATTCACAAGACAGCCTTCATTATTTACAAATATCTTTTTGTTCTAAAAACCACCAGTGAACCATAACCATAGGAACAGAAGATAACATCACTACAAGGTCTGAAAAATCTCTGCAAATTCCTCATCATAAACAGAGCTCTTCCTCAAAAGAACTACCTTGAAAAGAAACCAATAACTCTTTGAGTATAGGCTCTGTGACATTCAATTGAAATTGCAGAATAGAACTAGGAATTAGTCATGGAATAGATGAGCTTAGAATAAAATATTGCATCATGATTATTGTCTAACTGTCTAGTTAGAAAACTTGCATATGTAGTGATCATTTTTCAAGTTTAGTTTGTGTCATTTGCCTAAGAAGTCATTATCAAGCTCTTGTTTCTATTTCATATGTTGCTTCAGTGTTTTTGATTACATTTGCCATTCCATACATTAGGCTCAACTGTGTTTTTGACCACCAATTTCTTTTCATTAGTTTTCTAGGCATTTTCATTGTAAACATAAAATTCCAAAAGACCAAAAACATCAAAAATCAACATAAAAGACCAAAAACATCACAAAACACTACACACAATGCATTAGGAAACAAGCACCTAGGTACATATGGTACACTTCACTTCAGCAGTTTACAAATCCTGGTTGACAATTAAATGAACTCAGTTTAGGAGACTAGATTGAGACACAACATTTTGGCGCCGTTGCCGGGGAAGTGAAAACTAGGTAACCTTTGTTTATTAGCATCCAAAAACAATTTTATGCGTAGGGAGAGAGATTCAAGGGGAAGATTTATAAGCAGCAGAGGCAGAAGTTTGATTTCTAGAACACCACTTGTTTCATCTAGATCCAGAGCTAGTACATCTTCAACTCAAACCCATCTTCCATCCTTTACTAATCCTGGACTTCTAAAAGATCTAAGGTCACCTATTCCATTAGAGAAACCTTCCATTTCATCCACTGAACCTGCCATAGAAGAAGATCTAAAAACTCCTGTCAGGGACACAAACCTTTCTACTTCCACAGGAGAGTCAACCATGGCAGAAGAAGGAGGAGGAGGAGTTGTTAATGGAGAACACACATTGTTTGGAGGAGGTAGAGGGAGAGGTAGGGGAGAAGGAGGAAGAGGAGAAGGAGGTAGAGGTGCAGAAGGAGGAAGAGGTAGAATAGGAAGCTCTTTTGGGTTCCCTATACTTGATGAAGAAACCAATACAACCATGAAAAACATTTCACCTTCTGTCCTTCCGAACTTCTATGGAATTAAAACTGAGGATCCTGAAACTTTCTTATTC
The DNA here is from genome assembly GCA_034641835.2 of Pinus albicaulis. Lineage (NCBI taxonomy): Eukaryota > Viridiplantae > Streptophyta > Pinopsida > Pinales > Pinaceae > Pinus > Pinus albicaulis. Next base: position 497,283,283 of record CM076581.1, on the reverse strand, counting down.
GAATTTGAAGTGCTGTGTAGGACTTATGACTACCTTCAAGATGCTCAAAAATTGAAATTATTTCCTTCAACTCTGAAAGGAGCAGCATTGAAGTGGTTTATGAGCTTAAACAATAGTTCCATTAGGACATGGGAAGACATGAAACAAGCATTTCTAGAGAGATACTTGGATTATTGTATGCCGGTTAATCATAAGGAAGAAGTGTTCAAGATGTTACAAAAAGAAGATGAAAACTTAGAAGATTTGTTGGAAAGATTTAAATACAACATAAAAGGGCACAAATGGAAAACCTAGATCAAGACACTTTAAAAGCTCTTTTGTTGAAAACAATTAGGGATGAATGGTTGGATATCCTTAACATGATGGGAAAAGGGGATATATCACAACTCACATTACCTGAAATATCTGAGTTATGTATCAACCTTTCAAGAGGGAAATCTAAAACTGTCAAAGGTCCAAGAGATCCCGCTCTTGCAAGGGCAAGCAAGTCTGCTTCTGGGACAGTAAGTAGATCAGAAATAGGACACATGCTTGATGATTTTAAATCCGACATCTTAGGGAGTCTTAGTGAACAAATAGACACCCTCAAGATACAAAACAAGCAAAAGGCTGAATCTGATGCCTTGGCAATCTTTTGTCCCAAATGTAGGAAGAAACATGCCTTGAGAGAATGTCCTCTAGATGTAAAAGTTGTAGAAACCTGTGTTATTTGTTCTGAGAAACATGAGACCAAGAATTGTCCTTCTCTTCCTGGTCTCAAGGCTGTTTTTCAAGAAGAAACTCCTACAGATCCCACAGATTCTCTTAACTTTGTATCTAGAAGACCTTGGCAGTGATCTCAGACACAAGGATTCCATGATCAAATGTATAATCAACCTCCACCTTGGAATTCTTGGCAGCAACCTTGGCCCCAATTTCAAAATCAATCTCAAGCTTGGGCACAAGGATCACAAGTTCCCTATGGAAGATACTCTCCATATTATCAGTATCCACCATCCTATCCACCATATCCACATTTTTATCCTCAAAATCCTCAACAAAATCTTCAACAAAATTTTCCTCAAAATTTTCAACAAAATTCTCAACAACATCATCTGAACCAACCTCATCAAAATCAACCACTTCCATTACCATTCCCTCAAAAATCCAATCAATTACCAGCTCAGCCCATACCAAACCCCAATAATAAGAATCCTCAGAATACATATATGATAGAAGGACAACAATTTCCAAATTATTTAATTACTCCTCTAGACCTTAGTGATGTTCAACTTAGGTCTGGAAGGATACTTGAGAAGAGGAAACCTTCTGTGATCATACAAGAACAAGATAATTCTGAGGAAGACTCCCTACGGGTTAATAAAAGTCTTGAGGAAGGCACATCCTTTCAAGGCCAAAACATTGAAAAACTGAAACAAAAAGATCCAATAAATCCAACTCCAGTATTAGAGCAACCATCCACATCTACTTCTATACCTCCCTTTCCGGAAAGACTACAAATTGATAAAGGTGTAGAAAAACAAATCATGGTGCCTAATTATGATTTCTTAGATGAATTGAGAAATGTTTGCATTAAAATTCCATTATTGCAAGCCATCAAGGAAATCCAAATTTTAGCCAAAACAATAAAGGAGTTGAGTATGAAGACAACAAGAAAAATAATAAGAGAAACCAAGAAAATTCAACTGGTAGGACAAATAGCAGACATTATGATGGGCAAGATTGCTATTCCAAAGTATCTTGACCCAGGAAATCCAGTTGTCAAAATTCACATCAATGGAATTGAAATTCAAAACACACTCATCGACTTAGGAGCAGCAATAAATATCATGAGTAGACAAATCATGGACAAACTGAAACTTCCTAATCTTCTCTTTACACCCACACTATTACAATTAGCAGATAGATCTGTGATCAGACCAGATGGGGTAATAGAAGACATTCCAGTGTCCCTAGACTCTTGGGAGTACCCCGTGGATTTCATGATCCTAACACCCAAGAATAATCTAGGAGGCCATCCTGTTATACTAGGAAGACCTTGGTTGGCTACAGCTGATGCCTTTATTAGTTGTAGGTCCGGTGATATGTATATTTCTGATGGTAGTTCAACAAAGAAATTCACTTATATCCTCCAGCTAGGACAATTACAGATCTAGATGACACTCAATGGATAGAGGATGAAGAATATTTACAACCACTCTTCACAATTTCAGAAATTAGTGAAGATAATCAAATTCTGAATACTCTAGAAAACTTTGAATCTTCTTCAGAACATAAACAAGAATCATTTCAAGAGAGATCCAATATTGAGTTCTTGTCATCTAGGCAGATGTCTCTTCATTCTATGGACAAATTTGGCAGCTCTACAAGTGAAATCTTTCCAGGCAAAACCTTGAACATAAACAAAAACCTAGAAAGATCTCAACAAGAAGAGTTACTCAAAGTATTACAGAGACATTCTTCTGCATATGCATGGGAATACACTGACATGAAAGGGATAAGTCCCAAGACTTGTACTCATCACATCTATATAGAGGCAAATTGCAAACCAATCAGATAGCCTCAAAGACGGATGAATCCAAATCTTAGGGAAATTGTCAAGGAAGAATTACAAAAATTGTTAAATGTTAACTTCATCTATCCTATTTCAGATAGTCAGTGGGTTTTCCCTTTAGTAATTGTACCTAAGAAAAATGGAAAATGGAGGGTGTGTGTTGACTACCGAGAACTGAATAAAGCTACTCTTAAAGACCATTTTCCCTTACCTTTCATAGATCAAGTATTAGATACATTAGCAGGTCAAAAGTACTTTTCATTCCTAGATGGGTTTAGTGGTTACAATCAAATCCAAGTAGCACTTGAAGACCAAGATAAAACCACATTTACTTGTCCTTGGGGTACCTATGCCTACTGAGTATTGCCATTTGGGTTATGCAATGCACCTGCAACATTCCAAAGGGCAGTATTAGGAATTTTTTCTGATCTGATACATGACTGTGTAGAGGTGTATATGGATGATTTCACAGTTTATGGGGACACATTTGAAGAGGCTTTAGAAAACTTGGAAAAAGTCTTAAAAAGATGTCAAGAAGCAAACCTTTCACTTAGTCATGAAACATGTTTTATGATGTTCACTGAAGGTATTGTTTTAGGGCACCACATTTCAGGGGATGGGATTAGAGTTGATGAGGCGAAAGTTGAAGTCATTTCTAACCTATCCATTCCAAGTTGTCAAAGAGATGTTAGAAGTTTTCTAGGATTTACAGGGTATTATTGGAGATTTATAGAAAACTTCACCAAAATAGCATCTCCACTCTTCAAATTACTCACCAAAGATTGTGAATTCAAGTGGACTTCTGATTGCCAGTTAGCTTTTGAAACCCTGAAAACCAAAATTTCTGAAGCACCTATATTAAGGGGACCTAACTGGAAGTTACCTTTTCATATCTCGATAGATGCTTCCGATACAGCTCTAGGAGCAGTATTGGGACAGAAAGATTTAATTCCTTATGCCATCTATTATATCAGTAAAAATTTGACTCCTGCAGAGTTAAACTATACTGTAACTGAAAAAGAGTTTTTAGCTGTTGTTCATGCCATTAACAAATTTAGACACTATATAACAGGCTATGAAACTTTTATTCTCACTGATCATTCTGCCATTAGATATTTAATGAATAAATCAATCACTAATGGTAGAGTTATAAGATGGTTGTTATTATTGCAAGAATTCAACATTACTATTCTAGATAGGCCTGGAAAACAAAACACTGTGGCTGACTTCCTGTTTAGAATTCAAAATATCAAAGATGACACTCCGGTTGAAGATCAATTTCCTGATGAATATCTTTTTGCAGTTTCTACTCAAACTCCATGGTTTGCTGATATTGCTAATTATTTAGTTTCAGGAAAATTTCCTTCAATTATGAATGCAAGGGATAAAAGAAAAATCATTAATGATAGTGCAAGATATTCGTGGGTCGCTAATGAGTTGTACAAGACAGGTTCAGATTTGATCATTAGAAGGTGTGTTCGTGAAGATGAGATGCCTGAAATTCTCAAGGCATGTCATGATGAACCTTGTGGCGGACACTTTGCAGATAAGAGGACAGCCTATAAGATCCTTAACTTAGGATATTATTGGCCATCCTTGTTCAAAGATGCAAGGGAATATGTAAAAAGGTGTGACAGTTTCCAAAGGGTAGGGAAACCTTCTCCTTCAGGTGAGATGCCATTACAACCTCAGGTACACATTGAACCTTTTGAAAAATGGGCTTTGGATTTTGTAGGACCTATTAGTCCTCCATCAAGACAAAAGAAATACATATTAGTTTGCACCGATTATGTTACTAAGTGGGTAGAAGCTAAACCATTACTTGTTGCTAATGAATCATCTGTAGTTACTTTTCTTTTTGAGGATATTTTTACTCGTTTTGGTGTCCCAAGGGAAATTGTTACAGATCAAGGAGCTCAATTTACATCAAGACTAGTGGAGCAAATGATGGAGAATTACAAAATCAGACATAGAACATCTACTCCTTATCATCCACAAGCAAATGGTCAAGTGGAATCCACTAATAAAGTTATTGAAGGAATCCTAACAAAAACTGTTCATCTACATAGAAGAGATTGGGTAGATAGGCTTCCTGAAGCCTTGTGGGCCTATAGAACTACATGGAGAAACACAACAGGCCATACTCTTTATGAGCTTGTTTATGGAAAGCAAGTTTTGTTTCCTATAGAGTTCCAAATCCAAACATTCAAGATGGCAGTTCAGCTAGGACTTGATCTAACGGAGGCACAAAAGCATAGACTGGAGAAAATTAATGAATTGGATGAGATCAGACAAGATGCAGTTCAGAAAACAAGTCTAGTCCAACAGCAAAGGGCTAGGTGGCATGACAAGTACATCAAGGAGAAGAAATTTAAAGAGGGTGACTGGGCTCTCTTGTTTGATTCAAAATTCAAGGATTTTCAAGGAAAATTTCAGACACATTGGCTTGGGCCATATGAAATTGTTCGAATTTTTGATAATGGGGCAGTAAAAATCAGAACTATAGATGAAGAAGAGGTCACTTTTCTTTTGAATGGTCATAGACTGAAGCTATACCACAAGCCACTCTCAAGAGAAGAGTTTGTCAAGAAGTTCCAAGAAGACAATGATGTGAAGTTAATGAAGAAGAGTCTCTCTTCTTCATCAACTTGATTAAATTTTCTGAAGCATTTCTCTTTTGAAAAAAAAAATAATAAAAAATAAAAATAAAATAAAAAATAAAAATAAAAATAAAGGTATAAACATGAAAACCAATCACCGATTGGCATGTTTATACAGAAAAGATAGGGTGAAAATCAGAGTCTCTCTGACACTCTAACTTTTCCCATTTTTGTTTCTAAGCAGCTGTTATAAAAATCATAAGCTCAGTTCCATAGTGCTTATGATTTATTTCATCTCACTCCATTCACTTATCCATTCATACTCCATTCCATCCATCATTCATTTCATCTGACTCCATTCCACATTTCATTCATTTCATTCCATCTTCCATCCATTTCATTTTCATGTCAAAACACAAAATTTGATATCATGCTGTAGGTGAATAAAATATGTCATGAATTGCAGTACAGCCCTTATGTTCCTTCATTCCATGAACTGAATCCATTCTATTCCATTATCCACTTCATACATATCATAATCCATCATCCATTTTCATCCATTTTCATAACATTTCACCCATCCTCCAAAAAAACATTTCATTTTCATGATTAAAGTGTTCTACAGGAACATTCTGCAGCTGATCAGCCTTTCTGCAGCCCGACAGTCTTTTCGCAGCTATAAACCCTGAAGGCATCAACCAGCAGACATCAGAATTACAACAAAGTGATCCAGTGAATTCATGAATCAAAAACATCAAGAAAATTGTGAAAGATTCCTCCAAATATGAGCAGAGAATACAAAGGCTACAAAAACATCAAAATAAAGGGCAGAGGTAACAAATTTAAATTACGATGGCATTTCATAAAAGTTTAGCATAGTTTAGTTGTGGATTATTCGAAAGGTTGTTTTAATTGTTTTATTGATCAAACACCAAACAAACCCTCTACAGACCTTGTATTAAAATCCTCCATTTCAAATTTTATATCCGATAGCATTTAAGCGGTGAAATGATCAAAGCGTTTGAATTTCCCACGACTCTTAACCAAGTTATTTAATGATGATGATTTTCCCTGCCGTCGTAAATCCTCCGCCATCTCCTCAATCATTAATACAATCCCTCCACCTCACTCCACTACTCTATGCCGTGACCATTTGCCATAACTTCATTCCGTAGCCAGTATTCCATTCCAAAGACAGAGGCATTATTATCATCAGGAGAAGATCAGAAGAGGTAAATTTGGAAGTATAACGGTGTGAGAACTCAAAACCACTTGATCCCGTGAACAGATAGCATATCACTGTGAACGAAGTTTGGAGCATTTCCACTGTCAACACAGAATTGTGGCTGTGTAGAGTTTAAAGTCCGTTGTTACCAAAAGACAGAGGTGTTAAAATTGAAGTCTTTTGCTACCAAAGACAGAGGTGTGGTAGTGATTGAGTTCGAAAACCATTTGTTACCAGAGACAGAGGTTGAGTTTGAAGTCTGTTGTTATCAGAGACAGAGGTTGAGTTTGAAGTCTGTTGTTATCAGAGACAGAGGTTGAGTTTGAAGTCTGTTGTTACTAAAGACAAAGAGGTATTGCACAAAAAGAAACTTGAAGCCATCTACCACTGTCTATCAGAGACATATTAGCTCGAAATTTGAAATTGCTTTCATATCACTCCAAAGTTCAACAGAAGCACATCAGTCCGAGGTTTCGAAGGCATTTTTCATTATTAAACAGAGGCATACCAGCCAGAGGTTTTGAAGCTGTTGCTATTATAAATCAGAGGTATGTCAATCCAAAATTGAAGCCATTTTCATTTAGAGCTTGAAGCCATTTTAATCCGAAAGTAAAAGTCATTGTTTTGTGGGTAGAGAAGAGTGTTAATTTGATATTGAAAAAAAAATCATGGGTTTCATCGTAAGGACTGAGCCTGTGGGATCAAAATATTTAGAAGGTTACCCACAATGCAAGGAGATGTTACAACAAATAGGATGGCTTCAATTCTTGGAAAAGTTTAATGGCTTCCATAAGGAAGTCACCAAAACATTTGCCAGATCATTCCAAGGTACCGAAGTTGAAATAGGGGATGTCAAGTTTACTGTTACTGAAGTTTTTATAGCAGAGGCTACAAGATTATCCAGAACTGGGGAGAGATGGTTTAAAAATAGGGAATTCCACAATGACTCCTGGAAACAAATTTTAAAATCACCAAATATGGATGTTAGTGTATTCAAGAAAGGAATTCCCAGCACTGCATTGAAAAGAAAATGGAGAAATATACTACTTCTTTTACAAAAATTTGTTACATGTGAGGGTAGATATGGGACATTTTATATCTACCATCTTAGACTAATGTTGCATTTTCTGGGAGAAGATTTGAATCTACCATATTTCTTGTATCAAAGTCTGAAGAAAATGGCTTCCTGTGTTCAGAGAAGAGTTCAGTTTTTAGAGACAACCATGTATCATCATGGGTTGGTCAAAATTTTGATTGAGCATCATCTATCTAAAACAAATGATACATGGGATGATTTCTTAATAAGAAATCATTTTGAAGAAGCAAAAGAACTATCACCTAAACCACAGCCCACAAAGAGAAGTAGGAAATGGAGGACTTCAAAAGTTGAAATCGACAAACCAGTCCAAGAGAGCAGTGAAGAAATCATTTTGGAGAAGTTGACTCGAATCAAGAGGAAACTTAAGGAAGAAAAGATAATCAAGGAATCTACCACAGAGAAAGGAGAGGGATCCTCTCAGCTTAGGAGAAGCCACAGATTAAAGGGAAAATTGAAGAAAACATCAATCAAACAAACAGGGGTAATCAATATTGAGGATGAAGAAACATCCATTGAAGAGGATGATGAAGAAGATTTTTATAAAGGCACCCCTGAGATTGATCCTACTCAACAGGAAATCTATGATTATGTGGAAACCTTAGAGAGGACAACTTCAGAAAGCAGAGAAAGAACCCCCAGTCCTCCACTGTCTGAAATTGATATATTAAGGAGGGATAGGTATGAGTTGGAATTGTTGAATAGACACATCAAAAATGAGAATGAAATTCTCAAAGATCAAATCAAGCTCAAGACTGACATGAACTCAACCTTATCCCTGCATATAGACAAAGTGGAGAGGACCAATGAGAAGATGAAGACAAGGAACAAAAAGTTAATCAGGGCACTCACAAACCTCAGGTTCAAACTTGTGATCAGGAAACCCAGAAAGCCTCTAACTTTCAGACAAAGGAGAAGAAGGGGATTAGATGTCCTTGCAGAAGCCTCTGAATTCATAGGATAATTTGCATGAGGACATGCAAAGAGACAGCAGTGGGGTATGTTGAGCCTCAAATTTGTGCTTTCCTTCACCTCATTTTACCTCATTCTCCCTTGTCCATTTCTATTTTAAACCCAATTGATCAATAAAAATAGTTAAAATTACTTCTAGAATGGTTTACATGACTGACTTGTTGAATTTTGTGATTGTTTCCATTGTTAAGCATTTTGACCGGAACTAGCCGCAGAATGCAGACATTCCGTAGCTAACCGGCGATTCTGCAGCTACCTTTATGTTTGAGTATGTTCCAGGTGGCCTCTTGAGGAAAAACGCATATGGGCATGATCCACGTCGTGCCTACATGGTTTGTTGCTCATCATGGAAGAGGAAATGAATTCTGGGTACGGTTATGCACGTGGGAACACATTTGTGAAGTAAGACTCCTACTAGGACTGTCTCAGTCCAGGTGTCTTTTCTTCTTCAGGGAGCCACCTCAAAGACTCCTAAGATGATTCGGATATGGAAAGACATCATTCCTAAATTGTTGTAATTATTGTTACTTGCATTTACTTTATAAACTCTTGAGTAGACCGAGAGCTTAGTTAGAGATTTTGTGTTAGATTTGCTGCTAGATTTTGTGCAAACTCTGTGATACATTCCTAAAAACGCAGAGTGTCATGTTCAAAATTTTGCATCGTTAATGGAGCAGACAAAGTTATTTTGAAGGCGTGATTTAATTTGGAGTTGAATGCCGTCAAGTGGTAGAGGGCCCCTGCCTCTTGCACAGATTTCTTTTGCGTAAACTAGATAAGTTTTTCCTAGTTGCCTTTACGTTTTGCATTTGAATTGGTAGTTGTTTTGTTTTATCTACTGTAGTCGTATTCATTCTAGCTCTTCCACAAGAAGACACTCTTCCAACAGACTAAAATGATGAATGTTTAATGACTATGGTATTGTAGGATAGGAGTTAAATTTGTATTTGCTTTAACTAGCTACTGTAGTCATATTCGTTCCAGCTCTTCCACAAGAAGACACTCTTCCAACAGACCAAAATGATGAATGATTAATGACTATGGTATTGTAGGATAGGAGTTGAATTTGTATTTGTTTTTAACTAGATACTGTAGTTATATTCATTCCAGTTCTTGCACAAGAAGACATTCTTCCAACAGATCATAACAATGAATGATGAATAGCTATAGTACTGTAGGAATTAGTTGTAGTTTTTGTTATTCACTATCACAGTTGCACTTGTTCTAATCACTCTTCCACAAGAAGAAATTCTTCCAAGACATCCTTAAGAAGTTCAAGATATGACCATGATGTGATAACTTAGTTTTTCATTTGCTTTCAGTTCATTTGCTTTCAATTGCATACAAGTCCACAGTCAGAATTGTTCTACCTCTTCCACAAGAAGGAACTCCTCCAAAATATCACTAATGATGAACAAACAGATTGTGTAACTTCATAGAATAATGCATGTTAATTAGAACGCTCCGGAGTTTCATTTTGCATTTAATTCATGTTCAGCTACTTTGTTTCAAGTTTGATGATGACTCATGGTTCAACATTGTGCTAGTTTAGTAGCATCTTAGGTTCATTTTTAGATCAACTTATTGCACTTGCATCTCATAGTCACACTGTCATCCTTTGCACAATAGATTACTTTAGTCGTTAGGATTCACAAGACAGCCTTCATTATTTACAAATATCTTTTTGTTCTGAAAACCATCAGTGAACCATAACTATAGGAACAGAAGATAACATCATTACAAGGTCTGAAATATTTCTGCAAATTCCTCATCATAAACAGAGCTCTTCCTCAAAAGAAATACTTTGGAAAAGAAACCAACAACTCTTTGAGTATAAGTTCTGTGACATTCAATTAAATTGCAGAATAGAATTAGGGATTAATCATGGAATAGATGAGCTAGGACAAAATATTGCATCATTAGTGTTTAACTGTTCAATTAGAGAACTTGCATATTTAGTGATCATTTTTCAAGTTTAGTTTGTGTCATTTGCCTGAGAAGTCATTATCAAGCTTTTGTTTCTATTTAGTCATAGTTCAGATGTTACTTCAGTATTTCTAATTGCATTTTCCATTCCTTATATTAGGTTCAACTGTGTTTTTGACCACCAATTTCTTTCCATTAGTTTTCTAGGCATTTTCATTATAAACATAAAATTCCAAAAGACCAAAAACATCATAAATCAACATAAAAGACCAAAAACATCACAAAACACTACACACAACGCATTAGGAAACAAGCACCTAGGTACATATGGTACACTTCACTTCAGCAGTTTACAAATCCTGGTTGACAATTAAATGAGCTCAGTTTAGGAGACTAGACTGAGACCCAACATTTTGGCGCTGTTGCCGGGGAAGTGAAAACTAGGTAACCTTTGTTTCTTAGCATCCAAAAACAATTTTATGCGTAGGGAGAGAGATTCAAGGGGAATATTTATAAGCAGCAGAGGCAAAAGTTTGACATCTAGAACACCACTTGTTTCATCTAGATCCAGAGCTAGTACACCTTCAACTCAAACCCATCTTCCATCCTTTACTGATCCTGGACTTCTAGAATATCTAAGGTCACCTATTCCATTAGAGAAACCTTCCACTTCATCCACTGAACCTGCCATAGAAGAAGATCTAAAAACTCCTGTCAGGGACACAAACCTTTCTACTTCCACAGGAGAGTCAACCATGGCAGAAGAAGGAGGAGGAGGAGTTGTTAATGGAGAAAACACATTATTTGGAGGAGGTAGAGGAAGAGGTAGAGGAGAAGGAGGAAGAGGAGGTAGAGGTGCAGATGGAGGAAGAGGTAGAATAGGAAGCTCTTTTGGGTTCCCTATACTTGATGAAGAAACCAACACAACCATGAAAAACATTTCACCTTCTGTCCTTCCGAACTTCTATGGACTTAAAACTGAGGATCCTGAAACTTTCTTATTCGAATTTGAAGTGATGTGTAGGACTTATGACTACCTTCAAGATGCTCAAAAATTGAAATTATTTCCTTCAACTCTGAAAGGAGCAGCATTGAAGTGGTTTATGAGCTTAAACAGTAGTTCCATTAGGACATGGGAAGACATGAAACAATCATTTCTAGAGAGATACTTGGATTATTGTATGCCGGTTAATCATAAGGAAGAAGTGTTCAAGATGTTACAAAAAGAAGATGAAAACTTAGAAGATTTGTTTGAAAGATTTAAATACAACATAAAAAGGGCACAAATGGAAAACCTAGATCAAGACACTTTAAAAGCTCTTTTGTTGAAAACCATTAGGGATGAATGGTTGGATATCCGTAACATGATGGGAAAAGGGGATATATCACAACTCACATTACCTGAAATATCTGAGTTATGTATCAACCTTTCCAGAGGGAAATCCAAAACTGTCAAAGGTCCAAGAGATCCTGCTCTTGCAAGAGCAAGTAAATCTGCTTCTGGGACAGTAAGTAGATCAGAAATAGGACACATGCTTGATGATTTTAAATCTGACATCTTGGGGAGTCTTAGTGAACAAATAGACACCCTCAAGATACAAAACAAGCAAAAGGCTGAATCTGATGCCTTGGCAATCTTTTGTCCCAAATGTAGGAAGAAACATGCCTTGAGAGAATGTCCTTTAGATGTAAGGATGAATGGTTGGATATTCTTAACATGATGGGAAAAGGGGATATATCACAACTCACATTACCTGAAATATCTGAGTTATGTATCAACCTTTCCAGAGGGAAATCTAAAACTGCCAAAGGTCCAAGAGATCCTGCTCTTGCAAGGGCAAGTAAATCTGCTTCTGGGACAGTAAGTAGATCAGAAATCGGACATATGCTTGATGATTTTAAATCTGACATCTTAGGGAGTCTTAGTGAACAAATAGACACCCTCAAGATACAAAACAAGAAAAAGGCTGAATCTGATGCCTTGGCAATCTTTTGTCCCAAATGTAGAAAAAAGCATGCCTTGAGAGAGTGTCCTTTAGATGTAAAAGTTGTAGAAACCTGTGTTATTTGTTCTGAGAAACATGAGACCAAGAATTGTCCTTCTCTTCCTGGTCTCAAGGCTGTTTTTCAAGAAGAAACTCCTACAGACTCCACATAATCTCTTAACTTTGTATCTAGAAGACCTTGGCAGGGACCTCAGACACAAGGATTCCATGATCAAATGTATAATCAACCTCCACCTTGGAATTCTTGGTAGCAACCTTGGCCTCAATTTCAAAATCAATCTCAAGCTTGGGCACAAGGATCACAAAGTCCCTATGGAATATACTCTCCATATTACCAGTATCCACCATCCTATCCACCATATCCACATTTTTATCCTCAAAATCCTCAACAAAATTTTCCTCAAAATCTTCAACAAAATTTTTAACAAAATCCTCAACAACATCATCAGAACCAACCACAGCAAAATCAACCACTTTCATTACCATTCCCTCAAAAATCAAATCAATTGTCGGCTCAACCCATACCAAACCCCAATAATAAGAACCCTCAGAATACATACATGATAGAAGGACAACATTTTCCAACTTATTTAATTACTCCTCTAGACCTTAGTGATGTTCAACTTAGGTCTGGAAATATACTTGAAAGGAGGAAACCTTCTGTGATCATACAAGAACAAGATAATTCTGAGGAAGACTCCCTACGGGTGAATAAAAGTCTTGAGGAAGACACATCCTTTCAAGACCCACACATTGAAAAACTAAAACAAAAAGATCCAATAAATCCAACTCCTGTATTAGAGCAACCATCCACATCTACTTCAATACCTCCCTTTCCGGAAAGATTACAAATTGATAGAGGTGTAGAAAAACAAATCATGGTGCCTAATTATGATTTCTTAGATGAATTGAGAAATGTTTGTATTAAAATTCCATTATTGCAAGCCATCAAGGAAATCCCAATTTTAGCCAAAACAATAAAGGAGTTGAGTATGAAGACAACAAGAAAAAGAATAAGAGAAACCAAGAAAATTCAACTAGTAGGACAAATAGCAGACATTATGATGGGCAAGATTGCCATTCCAAAGTATCTTGACCCAGGAAATCCATTTGTCAAAATTCACATCAATGGAATTGAAATTCAAAACACACTCATTGATTTAGGAGCAGCAATAAATATCATGAGTAGACAAATCATGGACAAACTGAAACTTCCTAATCTTCTCTTTACACCCACACTATTACAATTAGTAGATAGATCTGTAATCAAACCAGATGGGGTAATAGAAGACATTCCAGTGTCCCTAGATTCTTGGGAGTACCCTGTGGATTTCATGATCCTAACTCCTAAGAATAATCTAGGAGGCCATCATGTTATATTAGGAAGACCTTGGTTGGCTACAGCTGATGCTTTTATTAGTTGTAGGTCCGGTGATATGTATATCTCTGATGGTAGTTAAACTAAGAAATTCACTTTATATCCTCCAGCTAGGACAATTACAGATCTAGATGACACTCAATGGATAGAGGATGAAGAAGATTTACAACCACTCTTCACAATTTCAGAAATTAGTGAAGATAATCAAATTCTAAATACTCTAGAAAACTTTGAATCCTCTCCAGAACACAAACATGAATCATTTCAAGAGGGACCCAATATTGAGTTTTTGTCATCTAGGCAAATGTCTCTTCATTCTATGGACAAATTTGGCAGCTCTACAAGTGAAATTTTTCCAGGAAAAACCTTGAACATAAACAAGAACCTAGAAAAATATCAACAAGAAGAGTTAGTCAAAGTATTACAGAGACATTCTTCTGCATATGCATGGGAATACACTGACATGAAAGGGATAAGTCCCAAGACTTGTACTCATCACATCTATATAGAGGCAGATTTCAAACCAATCAGACAGCCTCAAAGACGGATGAATCCAAATCTTAGGGAAATTGTCAAGGAAGAATTGCAAAAATTGTTAAATGTTAATTTCATCTATCCTATTTCAGATAGTCAGTGGGTTTCTCCTTTGGTAATTGTGCCAAAGAAAAATGAAAAATGGAGGGTGTGTGTTGACTACCGAGAACTGAATAAAGCTACTCTTAAAGACCATTTTCCCTTACCTTTCATAGATCAAGTATTAGATACATTAGCCGGCAAAAAGTACTTTTCATTCCTAGATGGGTTTAGTGGTTACAATCAAATCCAAGTAGCACTTGAAGACCAAGATAAAACCACATTTACTTGTCCTTGGGGTACCTATGCCTACCGAGTATTGCCATTTGGATTATGCAATGCACTTGCAACATTCCAAAGGGCAGTATTAGGAATTTTTTCTGATCTAATACATGAATGTGTAGAGGTGTACATGGATGATTTCACAGTTTATGGGAATACATTTGAAGAGGCTTTAGAAAACTTGGAAAAAGTCTTAAAAAGATGTCAAGAAGAAAACCTTTCACTTAGTCATGAAAAATGTTTTATGATGTTTACTGAAGGTATTGTTTTAGGGCACCACATTTCAGGGGATGGGATTAGAGTCGATGAGGCAAAAGTTGAAGTTATTTCTAACCTATCCATTCCAAGTTGTCAAAGAGATGTTAGAAGTTTTCTAGGATTTACAGGGTATTATCGGAGATTTATAGAAAACTTCACCAAAATAGCATCTCCACTCTTCAAATTACTCACCAAAGATTGTGAATTCAAGTGGACTTGTGATTGCCAGTTAGCTTTTGAAACCCTGAAAACCAAAATTTCTGAAGCACCTATATTAAGGGGACCTAACTGGAAGTTACCTTTTCATATCTCGACGGATGCTTCCGATACAGCTCTGGGAGCAGTATTGGGACAGAAAGATTTAATTCCCTATGCCATCTATTATATCAGTAAAAATTTGACTCCTGCAGAGTTAAACTATACTGTAACTGAAAAAGAGTTTTTAGCTGTTGTTCATGCCATTAACAAATTTAGACACTATATAACATGCTATGAAACTTTTGTTCACACTGATCATTCTGCAATTAGATATTTAATGAATAAATCAATTACTAATGGCAGAGTTATAAGATGGTTGTTATTATTGCAAGAATTCAACATTACCATTCTAGATAGGCCTGGAAAACAAAACATTGTGGCTGATTTCCTGTCTAGAATTCAAAATATCAAAGATGATACTCCGGTTGAAGATCAATTTCCTGATGAATATCTTTTTGCAATCTCTACTCAAACTCCATGGTTTGCTCATATTGCCAATTATTTAGTTTCAGGAAAATTTCCTTCAATTATGAATGCAAGGGATAAAAGAAAAATCATTAATGATAGTGCAAGATATTCATGGGTCACTAATGAGTTGTACAAGACAGGTCTAGATTTGATTATTAGAAGGTGTGCTCGTGAAGATGAGATGCCTGAAATTCTCAAGGCATGTCATGATGAACCTTGTGGCGGACATTTTGCAGATAAGAGGACAGCCTATAAGATCCTTAATTTAGGATATTATTGGCCATCTTTGTTTAAAGATGCAAGGGAGTATGTAAAAAGGTGTGACAGTTGCCAAAGGGCAGGGAAACCTTCTCCTTCAGGTGAGATGCCATTACAACCTCAGGTACACATTGAACCTTTTGAAAAATGGGCTTTGGATTTTGTAGGACCTATTAGTCCTCCATCAAGACAAAAGAAATATATATTAGTTTGCACTGATTATGTTACTAAATGGGTAGAAGCTAAACCATTACTTGTTGCTAATGAATCATCTGTAGTTACTTTTCTTTTTGAGGATATTTTCACTCGTTTTGGTGTCCCAAGGGAAATTGTTACAGATCAAGGAGCTCAATTTACATCAAGGCTAGTGGAGAAAATGATGGAGAAGTACAAAATCAGACATATAAAATCTACTCCTTATCATCCACAAGCAAATGGTCAAGTGGAATCTACCAATAAGGTCATTGAAGGAATCCTAACAAAGACTGTTCATTTACATAGAAGAGATTGGGTAGATAGGCTTCCTGAAGCCTTGTGGGCCTATAGAACTACATGGAGAAACACAACAGGCCATACTCCTTATGAGATTGTTTATGGAAAGCAAGTTTTGTTTCCCATAGAGTTCCAAATTCAAACCTTCAAGATGGCAGTTCAGCTAGGACTTGATCTAACGGAGGCACAAAAGCATAGACTGGAGAAAATTAATGAATTGGATGAGATCAGACAAGATGCAGTTCAGAAAACAAGTCTAGTCCAATAGCAAAGGGCTAGATGGCATGACAAGTACATCAAAGAGAAGAAATTCAAATAAGGTGACTGGGCTCTCTTGTTTGATTCAAAATTCAAGGATTTTCAAGGAAAATTTCAGACACATTGGCTTGGGCCGTATGAAATTGTTGAAATTTTTGATAATGGGGCAGTAAAAATCAGAACTATAGATGAAGAAGAGGTCACTTTTCTTTTGAATGGTCATAGATTGAAGCTATATCACAAACCACTCTCAAGAGAAGAATTTGTCAAGAAGTTCCAAGAAAGCAGTGATGTGAAGTTAATGAAGAAGAATCTCTCTTCTTCATCAACTTGATTAAATTTTCTGAAGCATTTCTCTTTGAAAATAAATAAATAAATAAAGGTATAAACATGAAAACCAGTCATTGATTGGCATGTTTATACAGAAAAGATAGGGTGAAAATCAGAGTCTCTCTGACACTCTAACTTTTCCCATTTTTTTTTTACAAGCAGCTGTTACAAAAATCATAAGTTCAGATCCATAGTGCTTATGATCCATCTCATTTCATTTCACTCCATTCACTTATCCATCCATACTCCATCTCATTCATTCATTCATATTCTACTCCATTCCACATATCATTCATCTCATTCCATCCTCCATCCATCTCATTTTCATGTCAAAATTTAAAGTTTGATATCTCGCTGTAAATGAATAAAACATGTCATGGATTGCAGGGCAGTTCTTATGTTCTTTCACTCCATTTCATAAACTGAATCCATTCCATTTCATCATCCACTCCATACATATCATAACCCATCATCCATCTTCATTTATACCATATAACATTTCACCTATATTCCAAAAACACTCCATTCCATGATTAAAATGCTCTACAGGAACATTCTGCAGCTCAACAGACATTCTGCAGCTGATCAACCTTTCTGCAGCCAGACAGTCTTTCCGCAGCTACAAATCCTGAAGGCATCAATCAGCAGACATTAGAATTGCAACAAAATGACCCAGTGTATCCATAAATCAAAAGCATCAAGAATATTATGAAGACTCTTCCAAAGGTGAACAAAGAAGACAAAGACTACAAAAATCAAATGAAAAGCAGAGGTAACAAGTTTAGATTATAATGGCATTTCATAAAGTTTAGCATAGTTTTAGTTATGAATTGTTCGAAAAGGTTGTTTTAATTATTTTTATTGATCATAACCAATAAACCCTCCACAAACTTTGGATTAAAATCTCTCATTCCAAATTTCATGCCCGACATCATTTAAGCGGTTCAAATGGTCGAAGTGTTTGAATTCTTCACGTAACCCAACAAAATCATTCAATGATGATTCTCTTTTCCGTTGTAAAAATCTCCGCCGTCTTTTCAATCATTAATTCGTTCCTCCACCTCACTCCATTACCTCATTCCGTGACCACTTCCATCACTCCATTCTGTAGCCGACACTTCATTCCGCAGACAGAGATATTCTCATCACCGTGAGCAGAGAAAAGGGTATATCAGTTTGAATGTCAAAACACTATCACCGTGGGCAGAGATTGAGCATTATCACTGTAAACGCAGAGGTATAGCAGTGAAGAATTTGAAGCCATTTATCACTAAGAGACAGAGATACATCAGTGTAGAATTTGAAGCCATTTGCCACTGTCTACCAGAGGCATATCAGCTCGAAGTTTGAAACTGTTTTCATTGTCAACCAGAGGCATATTAGTCCGAAATTTGAAGCTGTTGTCATTTTCAATCAGAGTTATATCATTCCGAAGTTTGAAGACATTTGACATTGTCAATCAGAGGTATGTCATTCCGAAATTTGAAGCCATTGTTATCTAGAACTTGAAGCCATTTCAATTCAAAGGTGAAAGTTATTGTTTCTGTGGGTAGAAGAGTGTTAATTCGAACATTGAAGAAGAAATTATGGGTTTCATTGTAAGAACAGAACCAATGGGTTCAAAATACCTAGAAGGCTACCCCCAATGTAAAGAAATGTTGCAACAGATAGGATGGTTACAATTTTTGGAGAAATTTAATGGCTTCCACAAGGAAGTCACTAAAACATTTGCAAGATCATTTCAAGGAACTGAAGTTGAAGTGGGAGATGTCAAATTTACTGTCGCTGAAGTTTTCATTGCAGAAGCTACAGGGTTGCTCAGAACTGGAGAGAGGTGGTTCAAAAACAGAGAATTCCACAATGAATCCTGGAAGCAAATTCTAAAATCACCAGGAAGCCAAAACAAATGATACATGGGACAATTTCTTGATAAGAAATCATTTTGAAGAGCCAAAAGAACCCACACCTGAACCACAGCCTACAAGGAGAAGTAGAAAATGGAGAGCCTCAAAAGTTGAAATTGACAAAACAGTCCAAGAGAGCAGTGAGGAAATCATTTTAGAGAAGTTGACTCAAATCAAGAGGCAACTTAAGAAAGAGAAGGTAATCAAGAAATCTGCCACAGAGAAAGCAGAGGGATCCTCTCAGCCTAGAAGAAGCCACATACTAAAGGGAAAACTAAAGAAAACTCAAATCAAACAAACAGGGGTGATTAATATAGAAGATGAAGAAACATCCATTGAAGAAGATGTTGAAGAGGACTTAAATGAAGGAACCCCTGAAATTGACCCTGCTCAACAAGAAATTTATGATTATGTGGAAACTTTGGAAAGGAGAGCTTCAGAAAGCAGAGAGAGAACCCCTAGTCCTCCACTGTCTGAAATAGATGTATTAAGAAGGGATAGGTATGAGTTGGAATTACTTAATAGACACATCAAAAATGAGAATGAAATTATCAAGGATCAAGTCAAGCTCAAAACTGATATGAACTCAACCTTATCACTACATATAGACAAAGTGGAGAAGACCAATGAGAAGTTGAAGAAAAGGAACAAGAAGCTAATCAGGGCACTCACCAACCTAAGGTTCAAACTTGTTATCAGAAAACCCAGAAGATCTCTAGCTTCCAGACAAAGGAGAAGGAGAGGATTAGATGTTCTTGCAGAAGCCTTTGAGTTCATAGGATAATCTTCATGAGGACATGCAAGGAGACAGCAGTGGGGGTATGTTGAGCCTCAAAATTGTGCTTTCTTTCATCTTACTTTACCTCATTTTCCCTTGTCCATTGCTATCCTAGACCCAATTGATCAATGAATTTATTTAAAATTACTTTTAGAATGATTAACATGACTTACTTGCTAAATTTTGTGATTTTTGTCATTGTAATGCATTTTGACCGGAACTAGCTGCAGAATGCAGACATTCTGTAGCTAACCGGCGATTCTGCAGCTGTCTTCACGTTTGAGTATGTTCCAGGTGGCCTCTCAAGAAAAACCGCATATGGGCATAATCCACGTCATGTCTACATGATTCGTTGCTCATCATGGAGGAAGAAACGAATTCTGGGTATGGTTTTGGTACGTGGGAACGCATTTAGGAAGGCAGACTTCTATTAGGACTGTCTCAGTCCAGATGTCTTTTTCCTCTTTACGCAGCCACTTCAAGAGTCCTAATGTGATTCTGATAAGGAAAGACAGTGTTCCTGAAATTGTTGCAAGTCTTGTTATTTACATTTGTTATATAAACACTTGGGAAACCGAGAGCTAGGCTAGATTTTGTTCTAGATTTTGCTTAGATTCTGTGCTACATTTCTGAAGACGCAGAGTGCTATGTTCAAGCTATTTCTCTTTTAATGAAGCAGACAGTGTTGTTTTGAAAGCGTTGATTTGATTCGAAGTTAGATTCCGTCAGGTGGTAGAGGGCCCCCGCCTCTTGCACAGATTTATTTGCGTAATTTAGATAAGTACTCTAGCTGCCTTTACGTTTCTGAAGTTGAATTTGTAGTTGTTTTCAGTAGCTACTGTGGTTATACTCATTCTAACTCTTCCAAAATATTATAATGATGAATGGGAAATGGCTATAGTATTGTAAGATTAGAAGTTGAATTCGTAGTTGTTTTTAATTAGTTACTGTAGTTATACTCATTCTAACTCTTCCAAAAGAAGAAGCTCTTCCAAAAGATTATAATGATGAATGGGAAATGGCTATAGTATTGTAGGATTTAATCGTAATTTTTGTTATTCACTATCACAGTTACACTTGTTCTAAACACTCTTCCACAAGAAGAAACTCTTCCAATAAATTCTTAAGGAGTCCAAGGCATAACCGTGATAATGAATGTTTTAGTTGTGTGTTTGTACTAAGTACCATCGTTGTTCTTGCTCTTAAACGCTTGCCAAAAATATCATAATGACGAGTAGGAGATGGCCATGATATCTTATTTTTTCATTGCTTTCAGTCTTTATGTTTGCATTTGCACTCAATTACACAGTCAGGATTGTTCTAAAAACTCTTCCAAAATAAGGAATTCTTCCAATATATCAATCATGATGGACAAACAGACTGTATAATTCCATAGAATAATGCATGGTAGCTTAGTTAGGATGCTCCGGAGTTTAATTGCACTTAACTCATGTTCAGTTATTTTGTTTTGAGTTTGATGATGACTTGTAGTTCAGAATTGTTTTAGATTAGTGACACTTTTAAGTTTAGCTTTAGTTCAACTCACTGCATTTTCACTTCACACTCAGATTGTCATCCACTGCACATTAGATTACTTCAGTTGTTAAGAATAACAAAACAGCCTTCATTATTTACAAACATCTTCTTGTTCTAAAATCCATAATTGATCCATAACCATATGAACAGAAGACAACATCATTTTAAGGCCTGAAGTACCTCTGCAATTTCCTTATCATTTCATAAACAGAGCCCTCCCTCAAAAAGACTACTTTGAAAAGAAATCAATAACTCTTGAGTAAGGTCTTGTGACATTCAATTAAATTGCAGAATAGAGTTAGGAACTAGTCCTAGAATAGAAGATCTTAGGATGGTATCAATGTTTTTCCTTCAAATATGTTTCAAATCTCTAATCAAGGACAAAATGTTGCATCATTGTAAGATTATTTGTTTAACTGTTTAGTTAGAGGATTTGCATACTTAGTGATCATTTCTCAAGTTGAGTTTATGTTTTGAATCATTTCCTTAGAAGTCATTATCAAGCTTTGTTTTTGCTTAATCATAGTTTAGATTTGATTCTGCTTTTAGTATTGCATCTGCATTTACCATTTGACATCAACCAATTAGGCTTCACTCTGTTTTTTTTCTTAATCATTAGCCCCTTTCCATTAGTTTTCTAGTCATTTTTCCTGTGAACATAAAACCACCAAAAGACCAAAAACATGATAAATCATCACAAAAGACCAAAAACATCACAAAACACTACACACAACGCATTAGGAAACAAGCACCTAGGTACATACAGTACACTTCACTTCAGTAGTTTACCAACCCTGGTTGACAATTAAATGAGCTCAATTTAGGAGACTAGATTGAGACCAAACAATGGCCATTAGTAACTCTGTCTCTGGATCTAGTACTTTAAATTTTGATGATGTTGTCGGTGCTATCCTTAGCGAGGAAATACGACGGAAAAGCTCCGGTGAGACATTGGGTAATGCTTTGAGTGCAGAGTCTAGGGGAAGAAAAATGGAAAGAGGAAAGAGCTCAGGATATCGTAGTAAATCAAGGAAAGGTAGATCCAAGTCCAGATCGGGGATAGTGTGCTGGAAATGCGGAAAGAAAGGACACCTGAAGAAATACTGTAGATCTCGGAAGGGAAAGAAGGAGACACACAACAAGAAAATAATCATGAAGCAAATGTGACAGGTGATGTGTTACAATATGCATTGATTATTTCTTTCGAAAATGTTACTGATTCCTGGGTGGTAGATTCATGGGCCTCATTCCATGCCACACCTGATAAGAAATATTTTCATGACTATCTTCAAGGATATTTTGGACAAGTCTGTTTGGGTGATGATAAACCTTGTAAAATTGTTGGAATGGGTAAAGTTCTTGTAAAACAATAGAATGGAAACCAATGGCTATTAAAGGAGGTAAGGCATGTTCCAGATCTGAAGAAAAATCTGATTTCAACAGGTCAGTTAGGCGGTGAAGGTTGTGTGAAAACTTTCACAGATAAAACTTGAAAGGTCACCAAAGGAGCCCTGGTAATAGGAAAAGGCGAAAAGGTTGGTACATTTTATTTATGCAATGGCATTTATAACTCTGTTAATGCCTTAACTTCCAAAGGAGCATATGCAACATTATGAAATCATAGGCTCGGACACATGAGTGAGAAGGGGATGAAGATTTTTCACTCAAGAAATTTGTTTTCGGGTTTGAAGAATGTTGATTTGGATTTCTATGAGAATTGAATTTATGGAAAACAGAAGAGAGTCATATTTCTCAGAGTTGGGAAAGAAAATAAGAGCCAAAAATTAGAGTTTGTGCATACAGATGTATGGGGACCTAGTCAAGTATCATCTCTCGGTGGTTCTCGTTATTATGTTACTTTTAGTGATGATTCAACTAGAAAAACTTGGATTTATTTGATGTATTTGATACTTTCAAAAAATGGAAAGCTTTGGTTGAGATTGAGACAGGAAAGAAGTTGAAGTGTCTCAGATCAGACAATGGAGGTGAATATTGCAGCAAAGAGTTTCATAGGTACTGTTCAGAGCATGGAATTCACAGAGAGAAGATAGTTCCAAGAACACCACAAGAAAATGGTGTGTCAGAAAGGATGAATAGAAAAAAATGGAGTGTGCAAGGTGCATGAGATTGCATGTAGGATTGCCTTTACAATTTTCGGCAGATGTTGTAGATATTGTTGTTTATCTAATAAACATAGGGCCTTCAAGTTCCTTGGATGGTGGTATTCCAGAGGAAGCATGGACAGGTAAAAAGGTAAACTACACTTTTTTAAAGTCTTTTGGTTGTGAGGCCTTTTTCCATGTTAATAAAGAAAACATAACAAAGCTTGAGGCAAAATCAAAGAAATGTACCTTTATTGTATATGGTGTTAATGATTTTGGTTATCGCTTATATGATTATGAAAATTAAAAAATCATTAGGAGAAGAGATGTAATATTCAATGAAAAGGTCTTATATAAGAATCAGTTGCAAGAAAATAAATAGGAAAAAGAAAAAAAAAGAATACGCAGTTCTTGATGAAATCACAGAAAAATTAAAGGTGCCTGAAAATAATAATAATCAACAGCCACAGCAACAACAACCACCAAAATAGAAACAGGTACCTCAAACACCTGAAAGTGGTGTTAGAAGATATACCAGGATAAGTAGACTCCCTGAACAATACTCTCCTTCATTATTTATTTATTGTTGACTAATTCTGGTGAACCTGAATGTTATGAAGAAGCAATGCATGTTGAAACCAAGAAGAAGTAGGAGCTAGCCATGGAAGAAGAGATGGACTCCTTAATGCATAACCAGACTTGGGACTTAGTCAAGTTTCCTGCAGGTAAAACTACATTTCAGAATAAATGGGTTTACAGGCTAAAGGAAGAAGATGGAGGAAAACAAAGGTACAAAGCTAGACTTGTGGTGAAGGGGTTTACACAGAAGAAAGGTATTGATTTTGATGAAATATTTTCTCCTGTTGTTAAGATGACTTCAATGAGTACTATTTTAAGTCTTGGAGCAGTGGAATATTTACATCTTCAACAGTCAGATGTAAAGACAACATTTCTCCATGGATATTTGGAGGAAGAGATCTATATGCAGCAACCAGAAGGATATGAGGTCAAAGGGAAAGAAAAATTAGTGTGCAGGTTAAAGAAGAGCTTGTATGGCTTAAAATGGGCTCTAAGGTAGTGGTATCTAAAATTTGACAATTGTATGTCTGAACAAGGTTGTACTAGATGTCACTATGATCATTGTGTTTATCTGAAAAAGCAAAATGATGGCAGCTATATTATATTGTTATTGTATGTAGATGACATGCTTGTTGTAGGGTCTAACATACAGGAAATAAATGTGCTCAAAAGAAAATTGGCAAATTCATTTGAAACGAAGGATTTGGGAGCTGCAAAACAAATCCTTGGTATGAGAATAACTAGAGACAAGAAAAATCACAAATTAACACTGTCTCAGAATGAGTAAATACAAAAGGTGTTGAAAAGATTTAATATGCAGAATGCAAAACCTGTTAGTACATCTTTTGCTAGCCATTTCAAACTTAGTAAGGAGATGTGCCCCAAGACCCAAGAAGAAATGGACTATATGTCTAAAGTTCCATATGCATCAGCAGTTGGAAGCTAAATGTATGCAATGGTTTGGACAAGGCCTGATTGTAATATTCCAAAATTGGAACAGCACAACAAGCCTGCTAAAATAACGCACTCCTGAGAATTTTATGCACTAAAATGAGTTTGAAGCTCCTAGATACCTTAGATCAGCTCATCTAAGATCTAAATCCAAAAGGAGAGCAAAAACAAATCAAACTAGGTGGGTTAAACAGATCTCCCACAACCTAGTCTAGCTGAAAAACACCCAAAGAGAGGGGTTGCAGCTATATGCAAAATACTGCTTCAGAAATAATGCAGTTTATCAATTTACAAGCATGACACCAATATGTAGGTTCATATTTTAGCTATACATCAGCAAAATGGATTTACAATGTAGCTTATATAGTGTATAACAGAAATAGAATGAATATACAAGACAAAAGCCTCAAAATGAGCTGCTACAACAACAAGGAATGGCAGAATAAGCTTGACAGAGTTATTTTCGTTGCTAAAGCATGCAGTAGATTACAACTCAGATCTAGATAATATCTGTACATAAAATGATAGATCTATTTCAGATCTATGTACAATATAGGCTCCTTTATACATTCCCCTTGGGGTGTTGAGATTGCAACAAGATGATGAGCTTAGTGGAAAGGAGTCGCCTTCACTAAGTGGGCCCGCAGGCTATTTTTGGCGCAAAGTCTATTTTTAGACTATGTCTATTTTTAGACATATGGATCATGTTCTATGAGTTGCAGGATGCTATTTGTGGATGGTTGGTCAAGTCGGAAAAATAGATGGACTTCTATTTTTAGACATATTGGGCGAAATCTATTTTTAGATTGCCAGTCTAAAAATAGATATGTCGAATATTATTAGCTCTTAATAATATTTGGACTATAAACATTATCTTATTCTCTTGGAGCATTTCAGTTAAGTGCACAGATGTGGCACAGGAGCTGACAGAAGGAATTACGCTATTCCTGAGGGTTAAGTGGAGCTATTGCATGGATACTTAAGTTAGAACTCATGTGACAGAGTTTGGTGGAGTTGATTGAGGAAGTTAGTGGAGTTGTATTCAGTTTAACTAATCTAAACATAGTTGAGCTATTTGTATTCAGTTTAACTAATTGATACAATTAGTGAGAGTGGTGTGAATTAAGTATTAATTAATTCACTAATTATAAACTCATTAATCAACTAAAGAATACATCAGTTAACTTCAGTGCATGGACAGTTTCAGTGGAGACCAGTGCAGAGATAGGTGAAAGAGCAGGTTAACTATCAGTTGTGACTATACAGTTTCTATTTTCAACACACAGATAGGTGGAGAAGCCCATGAGGATTGCGCAGTACAAGCCAGGTGGTTTATCTATTTAATGAAGCCATCCCATAGCATTGATTACGCAATAGAGGCTGGCTATCAAGTGGCAAAAGATTGGAGCATGTGTTTTGCTAGATCTAGCTTGATAGTGTGTAGCAATTGAGGGTGTGCATGAGAGCTTGTGAGGAGCTTTTGTACTATGATTGTTACATGATCTCCATGACATATAATACACAGATAGTTGGGGTTTTTAGCTTTAAGCTTTCCCATTAAATACTGTGTTCATATGTGTGATTGTTTGTGGTTTTAATGTATGCATGCAATTGATTTTATTTCCTCATGTGATGATCAATGGTAGAAGAGATTCTGTATTATGCATGAAGCTAAAATAGTGTGTGATCAGGAGAATCTTGGTGAATAATATATCAGTTATTCAAATTTCTACATGGTATCAAAGCGATATTGATCATTGGAGCAATTGCAAAACATTGAAGCGGTTGAGTTTTGTGCTAGTGGAATTCGAATTTGCAGCAGTGTTTTCTTGGTGTCGAAGTTGAGATGTCTTTCAACGGATTGCGATTGGAGTATGCCCTTGAGGGCATCTCGAATTATATTGCATGGAAGGACATGATGGAGGTGGTGCTAGATGACAATGGGTTTAAGGAGTTCATAGATGTTGAAGTCCCAAAGCCTACTTCTACTGATGCTGCCGTACTTGACGCATGGCAAAAGAAGATAGCAAAGTGTCGAAGGATTCTGTTGGAGGGTGTGAAGGATCACATAGTGTCTAGCCTTCATGGTAAGGCTTCTCCATTCTTGATGTGTAAAGCCTTGACAAATTTATTCCAAAGCAAGAGCGACCAGAGGAAGTTGGTGCTCAAGGATAGACTCAGAAACATAAAGATGGATAAAGGCGACAGTATGCCCAAGTACCTCACGAAGTTCATCCAATGCAGGGATGAGATGGGAAGTGTGGGGATGACTGTTGATGATGAGGACTTGGTGAGCTTGGCTCTCCTAGGGCTTCCGAAGAGTTGGCACTCCTATCAGGACTCTATCAATGGTCGGGAGAAATTGCCAGGATGGGAGCGACTTTGGTCGGATCTTGTGCAAGAGGAGATAAGGCGAAGTACCAGGGACGGATCTTCATCAAAGAACTCAGATGAAGAAAATTGTGCTTTGGTTGCCAAAGCAAGGAAGGGGAAGAGCAAGAAGAATGCTTCTCAATCCGGTGCGAAAGGCAAGAAGCAGGACATGTCCAAGGTGAAGTGCTTTCACTGTCACCAACACGGACATTACGCCACTAATTGTCCACAGAAGAAGAAAAATAAGCAGGTTGCTGGATCTGCAGCTGGAGAGGCCTTAGCCTCGCAGTTTGAGCTGTATTTTTCGTTGATCGCATGCTTGGTTTCAAGTTTGATGGGTTCGATGTGGTTTACGGACGGGTGGTGCGTCTTTTCACATGACGGGAGATCGGGTTTGTTTCTGATCTGGATGAGGAAAAGATCTTAGGTGCACATCGAGATGGGCGATGATGGTAGATACGGTCACAGTGAGTATCGGTACCATTTCCTTTGAGAGGGATTAGTAAACCTTGATTGAAGAAGTTCGAGTTGAAGAAGAATCTTATCTACAGCAACGATGTTAGAAGACAGGGATATGATGTTGTCTTTGGGAAAGGAGGCTTTCTGTGCGATGAGCAACCTAGTGAGACTGGAGGATAGGGTTCGAGTTAAGAACCTTTATCAATTGCAGGTAGATGGCTGCACAACAATGGCAGGCAAGGCAAAAGGAGTGGTGAGTCGGGATGATGGCGAGTTGTGGCACCGGAGATTGGGCCACCTTCACCATGGAGCTTTGAAGATACTGCAGCAGATTTCTACTGGGCTTCCCAAAGGTACACTTGCACAGTCAGATCAGTGCAAGGGATGTACTTTGGGAAAATTTGTGAAGGCCACCTTTCATGAGAAGGATATTCGCGCCACGACGATCCTTGAGATAATTCACACAGACGTGTGTGGACCTTTCTCAGTATCTTCGACAGCAAAGCACAGGTACTATGTGATATTTGTTGATGATTTTTCTCGTAAGTGTTGGATATTCTTCATGCAGAAGAAGAGCAAGACATACTCAAAATTCTGTGAGTTCAAGGCACTGGTTGAGAAAGAATCGGGGAAGCAGGTGAAGGCTCTAAGGAGCGACAATGGTGGTGAATTCATCTCTGGCAAATTCAAGTACTTTTTCAGCGCAGAAGGAATTCGAAGAGAGCTCATAACACCTCATAACCCACAGCAGAACGGGGTTGCTGAGCGGAAGAACAGAACGATCGTGGGTGCTGCACGGGCGATGTTGCATGATCAGGGCCTACCCATTCACTTGTGGGCGGAGGCATGCAATACTGCAGTATATGTGTAGAACCATTGTCCTCACAAGATACTTGGCATGAGTACACCCGAGGAGGCGTTTTTTGGTAAGAAGCCTGATATTTCCCATTTGAGGATTTTTGGTTCACCTGTTTACATTCATGTGACGAAGGATGCCAGGAAGAAGCTGGAGCCAACTGCAGAGGTTTGGATATTTGTGGGGTACACTGATATTGGTTTGGATATTTGTGGGGTACTATCGTGTGTATTTTCC
This sequence comes from Pinus albicaulis, assembly GCA_034641835.2. Lineage (NCBI taxonomy): Eukaryota > Viridiplantae > Streptophyta > Pinopsida > Pinales > Pinaceae > Pinus > Pinus albicaulis. The sequence continues at coordinate 497,254,574 of CM076581.1, read as the reverse complement.
AGACAGTCGCAAGACTATTGTGTGACGGGATATCAAATTTCATGAGGAGAAAGCCATGAAGTGTTCGCTTGAGAGGGAGCCACACTTGCATGCAGGATGAGTCTTAGGATGTGGATCAGCCATAAGATGAGGTTCATGGAGTGGAAGAGACCACTCATGTAGCGCCAACCATCAGAGGGCGGAAGCGCACTACAGAAGCTGAGCGACTGGCTCAAGATGCAGAGAAGGTTGTAGGAGCACCTACATCACAGCGCAGACAGAGACAGTCACCTGACCGGTATATTGGATACATGGCTCTTGTGAGAAAGTGTATCGTGACAGAGCCATCCTCTTTCGAGGAAGCTGTGGAGGACCCCGCATGGGTAGATGCCATGGTGGAAGAGTATGATTCGATTGTCAGAAACAGTGCATGGGAGATTGTCCCGAGACCGGAAGGGAAATCAGTGGTGGGTTCGAGATGGATCTACAAAGTGAAGCAAGCAGCTAACGGGAGTGTGGAGAAGTACAAGGCAAGATTTGTTGCCCGAGGCTTTTCATAGATTGAGGGGATCGATTATGAGGAGACCTTTGCACCTGTCACAAGGTATTCTTCCATATGGACGATTCTTGCTCTCTCAGCGCAGATGGGGTGGCACATTCATCAGATGGATGTGAAGACTGCGTTCCTCAACGAAGTCATTGAGGAGGAGGTGTACATAGAGAAGCCTGAAGGTTTCTAGATCTTCAGCAGCGAGTCGCATGTGTGCAGGCTTAAGAGAGCACTGTATGGGTTGAAACAAGCACCTCGTGCTTGGTACACACGGATAGACAGTTATTTCACCGGACTTGGATTCTCCAAGAGTGAGCCAGATCCTAACCTATACCAGATTGTGGTGGAGGGTAAGTTGTTGATCATTGTACTTTATGTAGATGATTTGATTTTGACAGGTGATGAACTGTTGATACACTCATGCAAGGCTAATCTTGCAAAAGAGTTTGAGATGAAGGACTTGGGCCTCCTTCATTATTTCCTGGGATTGGAAATTTGGCAGCGCAGTGGTGGACTGTTTGTTTCTCAGGGTAAGTATGCCCGAGAGATACTGGAGAAGTTCAACATGCATGGCTGCAAGCCTGTTGATACTCCTCTTCCTGGTGGTTGGAGGAAGGAGGATGCTACTTCGGCGAAGGTAGTGGATGCCACTGTTTATCGACAGTTGGTGGGGTCGCTTATGTATCTGGTCAATACACGACCCGACATATGCTATGCTATTAACCAGCTTTCACAAGCTATGGTTAAGCCAACCAAGCTCTTTTGGAAGGCGGGGAAGCATGTATTGAGATATCTCAGAGGCACATCGGGATATGGATTATGGTACAGACAGTCGGATGAGGTGAGGCTATGTGGCTTCACGGATGCAGATTGGGCAGGGAGCCCAATGGACAGAAAGAGCACATCTGGAGGGATTTTCAGTATCGGGTCGACAGTAGTTTCTTGGTACAGCAGGAAGCAGAGATCCGTGGCACTCAGTTCAGCAGAGGCCGAGTATATGGCAGCGATTTTGGCTGCATGCAAGGCTATATGGATGAGGAAGATCCTGGTCGGGTTGTTCGGTTCACACTTAGAGCCTACTGTGATTTATTGTGATAATCAGAGTTGCATCAAACTCTCGGTTAATCCAGTATTTCATGATAGATATAAACACATTGACATCCGATATCATCATATCAGAGATTGTGTGCAGCGGAAGATCATGTTACTTTCATACATTCCCACGGAGGATCAGGATGCTGATATCTTGACGAAGGCGCTCACCAGGAGAAAATTCGAATACCACAGGGGCAGGATAGGGGTTGCAGATAATCCTTATCTTGTTGAGAGGGAGTGTTGAGATTGCAACAAGATGATGAGCTTAGTGGAAAGGATTTGCCTTCACTAAGTGGGCCCGCAGGCTATTTTTGGCGCAAAGTCTATTTTTAGACTATGTCTATTTTTAGACATATGGATCATGTTCTATGAGTTGCAGGATGTTATTTGTGGATGGTTGGTCAAGTCGGAAAAAAATAGATGGACTTCTATTTTTAGACATATTGGGCAGAATCTATTTTTAGATTGCCAGTCTAAAAATAGATATGTCGAATATTATTAGCTCTTAATAATATTTTGACTCTAAACATTATATTATTCTCTTGGAGCACTTCAGTTAAGTGCACAGATGTGGCACAAGAGCTGACAGAAGGAATTACGCTATTCCTGAGGGTTAAGTGGAGCTATTACATGGATACTTCAGTTAGAACTCATGTGACAGAGTTTGGTGGAGTTGATTGAGGAAGTTAGTGGAGTTGTATTCAGTTTAACTAATCTAAACATAGTTGAGCTATTTGTATTCGGTTTAACTAATTGATACAATTAGTGAGAGTGGTGTGAATTAATTATTAATTAATTCACTAATTATAAACTCATTAATCAACTAAAGAATGCATTAGTTAACTTCAGTGCATGGACAGTTTCAGTGGAGACCAGTGCAAAGATAGGTGAAAGAGCAGGTTAACTATCAGTTGTGACTATACTGTTGCTATTTGCAACACACAGATAGGTGGAGTAGCCCATGAGGATTGCGCAGTTCAAGCCAGGTGGTTTATCTATTTAATGAAGCCATCCCATAGACAACACTGATTAATAGAGGTTGGCTATCAAGTGGCAAAATATTGGAGCATGTGTTTTGCTAGATCTAGCTTGATAGTGTGTAGCAATTGAGGGTGTGCATGAGAGCTTGTGAGGAGATTTTTTACTATGAATTGTTGCATGATCTCCATGACATATAATATACAGATAGTTGGGGTTTTCAGCTTTAAGCTTTCCCATTAAATACTATGTTCATATGTGTGATTGTTTGTGGTTTTAATATATGCATGCAATTGATTTTATTTCCGCATGTGATGATCAATGGTAGAAGAGATTTTGTATTATGCATGAAGCTAAAATAGTGTGTGATCAAGAGAATCTTGGTCAATAATATCTCAGTTATTCAAATTTCTACATGGGGATCTCAGCAAATCATGAACAACGGTGAGTAGATCTGAGATCTAAGTCACAGATCTGCAGAATTATTCATAAAATTCTGAATCATAACATATACAGTAGATCAAATCTGAACTAACATGGATTGGTTTTCCAATCCACAGATCACCACAGTGACAGGAAGGATCCAATCACTAGAAATCTCTCCTCTAAAATTGATGCCAAGTCTCCCTGCAACTTTGCTCTTGCAAATAACGTAGTCATGGAAGAGGGACTTCGTTGTAGGCTTTAAGAATGCCTTGGCCTACTACCAATGTGTGGATCTTAAGCTCAACCCACTAATGCACTCTTTCAGGAGGTTAAAAGACACACTCACTGAGAAGAGGCACCAGTACAAGCTAGATCTGAACAGATCTAGTGTTCCACTTGCTGCAGCTCACATGGACAACCCAATCCTAAGCAAGACTGCGTTGTAGATGCAAGATGTGGCTTGGCCAAATTCCAGATAGTGGACTAGGCAAACAAGACTCCTCCAAGAGCTGCTCAAGGAAGGAGGTGGGATTCCTAAATAGGAAAGCCCAACAAAGGATGTCTAAGCAGACAATACCTTCAGAAAATAATAACATCAACAACCTCCTTCTATTTTCCTCCTCCTTCTTTTATAAGATGAAAGCCTTGCCAAACCCTAAACCACCTCAATGAGTTAGCTCATTTCACATGTGGAGCCTCCATCTAAAACTGTGTTGTCTATCCATGAGGTTCATTGCATCTAGACTACGTTGTTGACTTGGTCAAAGTTGACCTAATCTCATGATTCAGACCCATTCACACCTGCAAGAGTTTATTTACATGGCCCAAATATGTCTCTGTTTACATAGGCATTGATTTATTCATGGTTTTAAGGAGTTTTACATGTCCTCCTTCCCATTTTATTTATCAATATGAAATGCAAGATAAAACAAGGCAAAATAAGATATTCCCTTTGCTTGGGCTAAATGGGAATATTACACTGATATTGCACATGCAGTGGGAGTTGTAAGTAGGTACATGAAAAATCCAGGAAAATAACATTGGATGGCAGTAAAATGGATTCTCAAATACTTGAGATGTACCACAAATCAACCATTATGCTTTAGTGGTTCAAACATTTCTCTACAGGGATATGTTGATGCAGATATGGCAGGTGACAGAGATAATAGGAGGAGCACTACAGGATATGTATTTACTGTAGGTGGAACAGTTGTCAGTTGGGTTTCAAAAATCCAAAGTGTTGCTGCACTTTCAACAACAGAAGCAAAGTATGTTGTTGTTATAGAGGCTAGTAAAGAAATTATTTGGTTACAAAGGTTTATGGATGAATTGGGTAAGAAGCATGATATGGGCATGCTATACAGTGATATCCAAAGTTCCATTCATCTTGCAAATACCTCAGCATTTCATTCTAGGACTAAACACATACATCTCAAGTACCATTTCATACAGTCAGTATTGGAAGATGGATAGTTGAAGCTGGAAAACATGCACACTAGCTAGAATCCTGTAGATATGCTAACAAAAGTTGTAACCAGGGAGAAACTGAGATTATGCTCAGTTTTAATTGATCTTCAAGGATGATGATGAAGATGAGAAACAAATAGTTCCAAAGAGGAGTCATTGTCTAGCAAATGAAGCAGCAGCTGAGTTTCTACAATTAATCTCCAAGTGGGAGATTGTTGGGTGTGGAGCCTGATTATCTTTTTTATTTTGTATCACAGCGTTGGACCCCTATATCTTAATGGGGCGGGAACGCCTCCTGTAATTAAACACTTCCTTGGGGGTCCATGGGGGGCAGCTGTGACTTTATGGAGCCGTTCCACTGGCGGGGGGTTTTGGGGGCAGCGCCCCCGAAGCTAAAAACAGATGTAAAATTGCCTTGTAAAAGTATAGTCATTTCTAGTCAATCTAGACCGTTCATTAGGCAGATGATCTGATGATAGAATTTATGTTTAGTTTAGGGTTTTTTGCCCTAGAAGGCAACCCCTCGCTTGTATGAGGGCATTGTATTGAGGCTGTGTATCGTATGTGTATTCTCAAAGCGAGAAACAAATAGGGAGACTGTGAGAGAGATAAGAGGATATTACAATGGATCTGTTGTAGGTTGTGTCTCTTCATTTTGTTGGATAATATAAAGGAAGGATTGGTTGTTCGGGGTGGATTTAGCCAAAAATGGGTGAACCACGTATATTTGTGTCTCTCTGGTTTTATGTTTTTTGTGTGCTTGTGTTTTCCGCATATTTTATTATTGCATTACTCTGTAATATATAATTTTCTAACAGTTGGAGTCTCACCTGAAGGAGGCATCCAACATCAAGGCTTCTGGTTGTATTTCTCCCTTTACAGTTCTATTAATGATACATTATGTGTTTCCTTTCCATAAATATGTCTATTTTTGAATGTTTACTGTAGTGCTCCTTGATCTTCTACATAGCTTATACTAGAGATTTTTATGCTTGGTATGTGTTTGTTGTCTCCACTTGTTCTTCCTTGCAGGCATTTGTATTCATGAATGGAGAGGAGATCGTGAATGTGGAAGTGTAAGAATCAAGGCTAACATCAAAGACATGAATTAGCATCACAAAGAGGTAGGACATATATCCTTCTCTGTGTTTTTATAGCATAAGGATCAGAAAGGTTACATATATTTGTCTCGTTTGTTGCTAGATCCTCTCATTAGGACTAAAGGGATCGCTTCTGTCCGCAAAAGGGATTTCCTGCACAAGATTTTGTGATAAAACTTCTTTTATATGTTGATGATCTTGTATTGATTTCTAAATTGGCCCATGAATTGCATATGCAACTATATTCCCTTGAGCATTTTTGTAAACAAATGGGGATGCAAGTCAATACTAGCAAGACCAAAATAATGATTTTCTCTAATAAAAGGAAGCAGAGCCAGCATGCATAGAGCCAGCATGCGTTCTTCTTTGAAGGCAACATTCTTGAAGAAGTAAATGAGTACAAGTAGCTCAGGATTGATTTCAACAACAAACTTAATTGGGAGGACCGCAAAAAGAAGAGAATTTTAGGAGGGTGGAAAGTCGTATATGCTCTTCAAAACAGATGTAGAGAGGTAGAGTTATGGGATTGGAAAACGATTAAAGTGCCTTTTGGACTCCTATTTTTCCAATGATGTTATATGGGTGTGAGTTGTGGGCTAGCAGAACCCTGTCTCAAAATGGAAACAAATTGAGAAAATCCAAAAACGCTTGATCATGAGAAAGTTCAAAATAAAAATTTCGGTACCTTATGAGATAATGTTGAGTGAAACAAGGGAAACTCCCATTGAAGCAATTTCTATGGTGCGGATCATAATATATCTAAAAATAATTGAGAAAATGGGAGTAGGTAGATGGCCTAATGTTATTGTTGGACAGAATTGTGAATTATGGATAAAACACGCTTCCCTAGATAGATGACAGTCTAGAACAACACATTAAATACTATACAACTACCTTTCCTAACTCAGAGCAGATACACAGAAAGGATTAGAGGCTTACTTGTAATCCAAGTGCTTCTAAATGGCTCCTTATGTCGCTTCCGTTGTAGCTTCAAATTCAAACAGTTTGTAGGCAAAATGCTTCCTGCAAGAAAGAACACTAAAACAGCAGAAGATAGCAATAATATAGATTTCTATTCAGGTTAATTAGCTAAATCAGTAAATCATAAACAATATACATCAACTACGATCATGCAATATGGAAAATCAAAGCCAACTTAAGATGCATATAGGGAAAAGTAAGTTGTATTATTTATTAATGATAGAAGGAGAGGTTACAACCCAATGACTGATTTGAAGTGACCCTTCTAGCAACGATCCTCAACCCCATCACATTATAAATCTCTCCAACGGCTGTTACACAAATCTAACTATCAATTGAAAATCCTCCAGCATTTCTCCACTCAAATTCTTCCTTCTCAAACACTCATATCTGTGCTCAATTTATAGAGAGGCTGAAGGTTGTTTTACAATCAATGACTTTCCAATAATAGGTAATACATGTTTCCAATCTTGTAGATGTCAAATGGACACTTGGATTTGAAGCTTGACACATGTGAACTTTTCTAGAAGGCACTGGCCAAGTGGAGATTCCGGAACAATGAGAATGTTTCTCCTAATGTGACCAATGTACCCATAGATGTCAGGAAGTGCTTTGCAGAGCATCCTTGCATGGGGTTACCTACATATGCAACACACTTATTCCCCTTAGAGGCAACGTTGGTGAGCTCCCATATGCTATATAATAAACTTCAAACCTTAGAAACCTTTGCTTGATGAAATTCCATGCTTGATTTGTCATGTACTTGCCTTAGGGCATGTAGCAACTTGAAATGATAGGGAATGATAGACCCTTAGCCATTGGTCTTGGAGATGATGCCCAGTTAACCAGGTCATTGGGAATGATGCCCAAATTGACCTATAACAATTTCCCCCTAAGGTAAAAATAATAAAAACATTTGATTGAGATGCTTTACACTGTGATGGGCTGGAGATGAAGCGGAGTGGTCACCTGCATCAATCTTACAATACATTACATCATGATATATCCTCTTTGATCATAATTTTTGAGGGTAGGAATTCCCATGTTCAGCGCATAAATAATCTAATAACATTTACATAATTCATAAAGTCGTCAACACTGGAATGTCGCCCAATGCAGACATGCCTACAGATATAGGCCCATGTTCGGATGACAATCTGTATGTAAGGTCACTGTACAGATGATGTGTACAACAATCCTGAAATCGTAACCTGGATGGCTGAAACTAGATCCAGGGTCTTCTTATCTCGTTCACTCGATCATTCAGGTATAGGTCTAGCCATGCAAATATATGATTTGTCGTCAAACATGGAAATACATCGTTTGATTACCATCCAATGATGTGAGTTGTTAACAAATGCGAGAGAACCACCATTAATGAAAATGGCCCTCAAGGTACTGCAGTACATTTCAAAGGCATGATAGATGATTTGATGTCGAACGCCAAACAAAATATTTCGGTCAAAGGTCCAGAAGTGAGGATCTTTTCGATGCTGTAACAAGCCTCATGGTACTAGAATCTGATGTTTCTAAGCAAACTTCCTGGATAGTAATATCGTCTTCGAAAGGAAGTCACCTTATTGCGAAACGAGAGTTACTGATTTTGGAGACAAGGATATGAATTGATATAGAAATTTTTCAAGGATGACGGTCATGAGAATAAAGGTTTACAAGTATTGTAGAAGGATGAGTTTATTCACTGGATGACTTCTCTTGAACATATCTATGACACTGTGATGAGTTGGCAGCATTGACCCAAAACCGAAGTGAAGGTATGATGAACCATAGGTATGAATGAACCATCAAGATGATTACCCAACCCAAAGAGTCACGGACATGGAGTGAAGGAAGTTTCATGTTCAAGAGCGACTTGCTACCATAAAGACATTTTGCTCACTTTTCCCAAATTTTCCCCAGTCATTTTTTGACCAGTACCTCTTTATTTTTTAACAAGCTTGAGGAGGATAAAATTTTCTTGATCTATAATTCAACCCTTCGGGCGAATAAAGTATCTCTATTTAATAATTTAACAAGTCTAGCGATGAATGAAACTCGATTCTTTCCATGATCGACAAGCCCGTCGTTATTTTATGTTTTAACGAGCTTAACGACAATGATAGCCCGGTCCTTTTTCATATTTATAGAGTTTGAAAAAGACGAAGAAAGAAAACTCCATAAGTATATTTTCGTAAATTTTTCACTCAGATCCGAAAAAGTGTAAATTAATATCTGAGAGAACCTCTTTGGTCATGTTTAACCAAGGTGTTCCTTTTTCGTAAATAATCTATCTCAGTCTGGAAAAGGGTTAAACTTATACTGAGTAGATTTCAATTCATTTACTTTTACGAGCTCAAAGAGACAAGTGCTCAGCGATCTTTTCACATTATCGGAGTCTGAAAAGAGCTGAAAGAAGACTCCAGGGGTTCCTTTTTTACTGTTATCGAAGCTCGAAAAAGAGATAAAAGTGCACTTCAAATCCTTTTTCGTTTTTAACAAAGCTCGAAAAATAAGGAGAAAAATTATGCTTTCTAGTCAAATCATTCTTTGAAATAATTTGCACGACTAATCTGTTCATCAGTTGTATTTCTTGTTCAGAACAACATCAAATGGATTAAAAATACCTGTTTAATGATAAAAACATAATAAAACTATAGTCATAGCAATAAATTTAACTTGCAAATAATTAAATGACTATTTAAAAGTAGTTTCACTATTCATTTTTACCATTCCATAGTTACCATTTGTATTTTAGAGCTCTGAACCTGATTTTTCCCCCGAACTTTAGCTGCTGATTGCGATCGTTTATGTGGACGGATTTCTTCTCCGTTTGATCCAGGTTAGTGCCATGAACCTCCTCTTTCCTTTAGTATTCATTTCATCTCCAATTTCTACAAATTTTTAGGGTTTTAAGGCCCCTAGGGTAAATTCTGCCTAAAATGAGGGCAATGCACCCCTGAATGTCGAAACCTGCATTGCATAGCAGGTACATTGAAGTGAAATTGCATGTGCAATGCACTGTCTCTTGTCAGGGAGTGCGCTGGGTGCAATTTAAACTTTTGATTTTCTCATTATGCCCAAAATTTGCATAGTTTTTTGCAATAAATGGAATCTAATGGATCTTATGGTTGTGTTTCAGGTTTCCATCGGATTATAATGATGATTACATGGAGGGAAAGAGAACATGAAGAACAATATATGATTTCCTTAAATGATCTGGGTACGCCCTAAGAGATTGTGGACTACTTAAGTACTTCAAATTGTCCGGGATGAGGCAACAAATAGAACTTTTGGAGTTCTTAGTTCGAGCATGGGATCCGGTGATAAAGGAATTTCATATTAAGAACCAAGTGGTTCCCATAACAGTTGAGGATGTGTATTTTCTCACAGGTTTTTTGAGGAGAGGTTTTCCCATTTCACTCTCAGGGTCTACCGTTGGAGGAGAGACAGTGAGGGATTATATTCTGTAGTATTTCTATCCAGGGGAAGAACCTAGCAAATATAGAAAAATAAACATCTGGGATTTCATAGATTTTCCTTTGAGAACTATCCTTTTCACAATCGCTAAACTTGTCGGCACCGTTACACTACATGTAGCGAACAGATCGTATATGCAGTATGCGCTAGAGTGTATGGAGCCAACAATCTTCAACTGGTCTAAAGTTGTTCTATCTCAGATAAAGGAACAACTAAATAAAGAAAAGGAAGGAAGGAAGAAGAATTTCAATTATGGTTCTATCCTTATATCCTTCGCCTTGGAACGGATTCCACTGATGCAGCCACAACATGTGACACTGGATATAGCTATTCCTAGATGTCCTCGAATGCAAAGATGGGTAGAGCCCATGGGTTAGCATGCAGTCCAATCTACCGTTGTGTTCTTTACTACATTCTTCGCCTGGTTCTGACGACAGATTGTCACCATCGATGAGTATGCATATGCAGGTGTCAATTTTCGAGGAGACCCAGATTTAGCATTACCAGAAGGCGCTAAGTGGGGTGCAATAGGTAAGAATGTTTTGACCATTTTTTTTTTTTCCTGAGGTTTATACAATGTTTTTGTATTTTTTATTTCTTCCCAAGAATAAACTAAATGTTTGATGTAATTAAGATGTTGGTCGTGTTCAACCAGTAGTGGAACCGGAGCGCAAAGTAGATGTGCTAACAGAGAGGGTTGTCGGGAGAGTAGTCCTTCAGGATCTTAATTTGGCTGAGACTCTGACTGAGCTTCAGCAGAACATAGAAGGCTTGACCTTCGGGATTCCGGATTGCCGGATCAAAGAGCTTCCTCTGCGACTGCAGTGACACACTATTGGGGTTCCTAATCATTGGACGCGGTTACTTCGTAGGATAGCTAGATCTATAGCATGTTACCAAAAACACCACTAGTTTACTTGTGACATTTTGCATACATTTTGAGGTTAGATGACCAATGTTTCTTGGGCATAAATCTTGTAAAAACCTATAACTATCTATCTATATGATTTCGTAGTTTTTCCTATGTTTAGTGAGCAATCCTATTCAATGATGTGAATGTTTTCTTTACATATGTTGCAAATTTCTGTCTAAAACTTGATTAGCTAATGAATCAGACAATGTGTTCAAATTTTTGGAAATGCATTGATATTGAATAAAATCAAAATGTCTTTCCAAAATTCGAACTCTTAGGAACAATCTAAGAAGTGTTGGATTTCTAATAGTATAAACACTAGTAAGTTGTAATACCACAAGTTGTGAGTCTAACCTTATGATTATGCGATTAATACCAAATGAAATGGAATCATATAGAAGTTTGATCAATGTGCTATACTCAGCGATATTGTTCGTCAATCTACCAATACAAATCCCTTGAAAACCCATTAACTTGTCGTTCGAAGAAAAAATGGCCCACGCTGCAAAGGATAGATTCTTCGTACTATGACTAGCACCATTAGAATATCCAACAAATGGTTCAGAATATTCAGACATATGCGATGAAATGTAAAACGGATTACTAACATTAAGAAAAATCTAAAAACAAATTAATATAGTGAATTCAAATCAACAACATATATACAATATAATACAAAAAAATTAATATGCTCATGATTAAGCATAGTAACGTTTCAAATACAACCCATTTCTAGGTTGTGCCAATGAAATTCCATCGTAATCAACTAACTCATAGGCATTCTTAGCAAGAACTCTTTTGAAAATATAGGGGCCATGCCATAATGGCTCAAAATTCCCTGTACCTATTACATCAGCTTCTTGATCGTAGAGAAGGACCAAGTCGCCCTCTGATAAAATGTGAGGCTGGACATTTTTGTCGTATTGCGCCTTTAATGTCTCTTATATGCTTCGTTGGCAAGCTTTTCTACGTATGAGTACTTATATCATTGAGATTACAACTCAAATAATAGATCAGATGTTCAATTCCATCTTCTATTTGGACCAATACCATAGCAATGGTCGTTTCGGCCGCGACGATATATAGGAAATAATCATTTTGATAATTAGGAGGATACATTAATGATGCTCGGACAAGAGTGTCCTTGACAGCACCAAAAGGGAACCCCCTTTTTCAAGAGTCGAGTAAATCCTTTAGCCATTTCAACGTAATTTGGAATGAACCTCCTTAGGAAATTTTCCTTTCCTTGAAGTTTCTGTATCTAAAGTAAGTTTGACAGCACAAGCAAATCAAGAATTCCCTGAACCTTCAAAGGGTCGATTCGAATCCCTTCTTTTGAAACTACGAATCCAAGAAAATGACTAGAACCAACACAAAACACATATTTATGTGGATTGAGGTGTATTTTGTAGTGTCGGCAGCATAATAAAATGGCTCTTAAATGCATCGACTGATCAGTCTGATTTCATGAATGCGCTGGTAAGTCATCTAGATATGGTTGAAAAATGTACTTGATGTCATTGAAAGCATAATCCATTGCTCTCTGAGAGGTTGCCCTAATGTCCTTTAAACCAAACAGAAGTTTCCTATAAGAAGATGTGCCCCAGGGACAGATGAATGTTGTCTTATGTTGATCATCTGGGCAGATATTGATTTGATTGTAGCCAGAAAATCCATCCATGAACACAAATATCTCGCATACAGCACAATCGTCAATAATCTAGTCGATAAAGGGATTAGGATAGTTGTCTTTTGGACAAGCATGATTTAAATCTCGATAATCGACACACTCTCTAATTGTTCCTTGTTTTTTCATGACAAGAACGATATTGGAAACCCACTCAGTTAGCGGAACAGGGTAAATGAAACCAACACGCAAAAGGTTTTCAACTTCTGTTTTGATGGCAGCAGCTTTCTTCGGATGAACAGGACGAAGTCGTTGACGCACCGGTTTGACATCAGGATATGTATTAATAGTGTGTTCAACTATACTAGTATCTATGCTTGGCATTTCCTTGTAAGACCAAGAAAATACGTCACGAAATTCACGAAAAAGAGAGCAATATGATTCGAGTTCTGATGGAGAACAAGATACACCGACATGAATATTCTCTACAATTCCAGGTTTGGTCGAAATATCGATAGAAATGGTTTCTTCAATATTTGACAGATTTCGCTCGGAATCGATTGCATTAATGGGAAAAGTATTCGAAAAGAAATTTTTCATGGATGGGTGATATAGTTCACTAAGATTATGTTCTTCATAATCAGGAAGATGGGAACGATGATGATATCTTCCCATGGTTCTCCTTCTAACATCATGGCTTCCAAAATATTCTCATTTGTCAAGAACGTCGAGGAAAATGGATCAGATGGAGTACCAAAATCTAAGGAACGATCAACCCAAACACTCGGAGACGTTGATTTCGGATTTGTTGCCCAAGCTAGATAGATTTATTGCTATGCCAGCTCAATAGGGTTGGGCAGCAAAAACTCATCCAACGTAGAAATATCAGAATCACCCATACTCTCCCTTAAGCCAGATAGAGTGGAAGGGATCATTTAGCAGGTCTCTATACTTGCAATTTCTGTCGACGTTGCGGGCAGCGGTAATGCAAAGGTTCCCATGAGAGTGGAATATTTTAAGAGTCCTACACCAATGTTCTGATGTTCTAGTTGGGGTATGTGAATGAACGGAACGCTTCCAGTTACCTGCAAAGCAGAAGCAAAGAAGGATAGTTTATTAATGACTATGATTGTACCTTTATGTGGAAAGGAAATCATTCTAAAATACGTAGAAACAATAGCAGTCATCGCATATACCCATGGCCTTCCAAGTAAAATATTATAATCAATGGGTCCGTCAACAACCTCAACATCAATATTTACTTTTTTTCCCCCTAGTTCAACATGCAGGTTATTAATAATACCACAAGGTTTATATGTACATCCATCAAATTCCTTCAACTTCATTGATGATTGTGATAATCGCGGCGAGCCAAGTGACTTCCAACAGTTTAGAGACATAATGCATGTAGATTCTCCCTCATCAATAATAGTGCGATGAACAAGGTGATTGAGAACATTTACTTGTATGGAGAATGCCAGTTCTGCTGGTAGTTGCGGCACATAGCCCGTATGATTAAATATAACAAGATTAGAATCAGTCGGATCAATTCCACCAATAGCGGACAAAAAAGCCTGTTTTTTGGAGGGACAATGTTGTAATACCTCAAGAGCAGACATAGCTGAAGGGGATTGAGCCAAATCTTCAACTATATTATAATTTTGTGCAGCTCTTGCTCGAGGATTGTATGTCGATTTATAAACTACTCCCTTTGGTGGCTTGATTGTCAATTTAGAAATAGTAGTATGCGGTACTGATTCTATAGATGGATTCATTATCGAGGTAGTAGTTTGATCAGTGGTCTGACTACCATAATATTTATTTCGCGTCGAAACCAAAATATATGTTGAAGGTTTTGTGACAGATAACATTAACACTTGGGAACTAGGAGCTGGATTCGTAGCAACCATGTTTGTGTCCGGATTTGGAAATGGGTCTGCAAACACAGCTGACAAATGGGAAGTCTTGATGATTTTTGAGACTTCAGTGCAGTGAGGAAAATCCCTAACAATTTTTTTCCTCATTACAGATTATGCATGGATAACGAGGTTTCCGAGGTCCAGATGGTTGATCAGATGATCTTTCCTGTGGGTTAGAAGATTTCTTTTTCTTTGATTTCCCCTTTTTCTTACTTCCTGGTTGCTTCTCACCTTTTCCTTTGTCTAATGACACAACATTAATTTCAGAAGTAGGAGTAGGATCAGATGCAGTAGGATGGTGTGTTCTTGCAGTGCCTATCAAGCCGTCTCCGACATGAGAGTCCTTTAATTGAGGAGGAACATTGAAATTAGATCTCGGTGCATTAGGAATTTTTTCATAGAGCGTGCCAGAATTAGTATAAATCAAGTCTAAATATTAGGCATGAGCAATAACTTGCTCTTTTGTGATGACGCCACCCTTAGCCACATCCTCAATTATAGATTGTAACAAGGACTTAATGAACCATTCAGCAAGGAGCTGATCCAGAACAAAGGTCTTAACCATTTGATGACGACGACACCACTCATGAATATGATTAGAAATGTGAGTAGCATTAGTCTATTTGAAATTAGTCAAGAGTTCCATTCCAGTTTCATATTTGATGGGTAACTGGAAATGAGTCAAAAATACAGTGGCTAGGGCTGTGAAATAATCAAAAGAAGCTCTAGGTAATTCAATGTACCATTTTGCAGCTAGACCTGTGAGTGTACGCTGGAAAAGACGTAGTCGAACAAAATCATCATTCATGGAATTTGATGAACACCATAAATGATGAGTCATAACATGAGTCGACAAATATTCTCCAGGGTTTCCATTGAACTTAGGAATATCCGAGGGTAATTTGTGAGGTATCATCGACCACCAAGGAGCATAGTTGATTGGATCATTAGTTAGCCGATTTAAATCTGGTAAATCTAAAGTTGCGACAAAGGGAAACTGTCTATTAAGGTCAGGTTGAGCATAGCCAGGGTAAGATGGAATTTCTTGAGCAACAAGCCTTTGAGCACCAGCATAAGGAATCTTCTGCTGGTAACCCAGATAGGGGTTTTTTTTCATAGCAAATGCTTGAGGATTCTGTTGACCAAAACCTAGATATGATACTTTTTGAAATGAAGTTTCAGGCATTTGCGTCTATGTCTGCAAAGGGGTCTATCCACCAATGTTATAACCCAAATTAGGATAACTTGGATTCGGTTTATAGGTATAACTCGGTTGTAGTTGTGACATCCCATAAAATGGTAGACCAACTTGTGAATAAATAATGCTTGATACAGGTTGTTGTAAATTAATCAAAGGATTTGGAGTCTGTGGACCCAACATTTGATGGTATTGAGTTGAAGGACCCACTTGATAAGGTTGATGTACAACATTTTGATTCTGTAACAGGGGTATAGATGTATTAACAAGTGGTAATGAAGTGGGTGTAACAGGTTGAACCGGTTGATACGATTGTACAACCTTGTGTGGTTGGATAGGCAGAGTGGGCTACCATTGAAAAACATTCCTTTCAACATTAGATTGACCAAAAAGTGACAGAGTACTATCATATTTGGTGACCAAGGGTTGCCCTCCAACATGAGGAGGATAATAAGACGAAAAATATTTCTCTCCGAATGCTGGGAATCCAATTGATATGGTACTTGAAAGAATAGACTTAGAAGGACCGGCTTGATGTTGCCTTGATGATGTGTAGAATGAATCAATTCATTCAGTACTTACGATAGGATTACCAGTTAAAATATCGGATGATAACATTGGTAAAGTCCATGGATTTGAAGATGCACTAGAGAAAATTCCAGATAATTATTTGTAACCTGATGGAACCATAGGACCACCATGAAAATATGACTCTAGTGAAGTAATAAACATTGACGGGGTAGCTAGGGCGGGAGCTGACGTAATTGTAAAAAATGGCCCAACCGAAGATGTTGGTTCAGTCATGGTTACTTAACCAAAAGTATACCCTTTTGAATCGACGAGATTTTGAAAAGGATTAGGATTAACAAAAGCAGAGGGTTTCGATTACAGACAAGACTCGTATAGGTAAAGGTCCTCCCCAAAATGGGTTGGAGTTAAAGGTGTATCGTCTTGAGGGATTTCTTCAATCACAATTAAACCAAGTGGAAGTATTTCACCGTCAGGCCCAAAGTATATTTCAGGTGGTTGACTGTGTGATATGGAAGATTCAATAGCTACAGAACTTTGTGGGATGACCAAGGTAGGAACAACTTCTGGTTGCTCGACTTCAGGATTCAGATGTCTTGACAAAGAAGAGATAGGATCTGGATCAATTTTTGGTTAAACAACGTCGAGTCTAGGAGGTATGGTCTCACTGATTGGATGGATCATGACCACGGGTAGCTGTGAAGACTCCGTTTCAAAAATAGTAGACGAACCGGGATGTGTAGAAACAACTCGAGCTAACTCTGGTTTATTAGAAAATGATGTTTGACCAGAGGTACGGATTGTACTTGATTCGGTAGATCGTGATCGCCTTCGCCTACCAGAAGTAACTTCTGGTGGTAAAGGTGGTTTTAATGCAAGTCTACGCGATTGACGGGGGAAATGATTTTGTTCTTCCATGATTACTGATTTATTTTAACCAAAAACAAATAAACAAAATAAAAGGGTAATGCTAGGAAAAAGGGTTTACCAAGAAACTGTGAACTCTAGAATACCTCCTGGCGAACGAAGAAGTACGGGCAGGAAATTTCCCCGAATGTTGTGTTCGTTGTATCACAATTTACAAGGTGGCCGACTCGGTTCACTATGGATGGATAACACCTAAAATTTGTCCTCCCAAATATACCCAAAGGTACGTGGAGGCCTAAGTTTGTATTAGCGTTGTCTGATGTGAAACCGCACAGTGAGAGCACCCCTTTATACTTATCGTACTGTAACACCGCCCGATATACTTGAAAGTACGTGGACGAGCTACGATATACTTACGTACGTGGAGTGAGGTATCACACTCAGAATGTATCGCAGACAAGTTAACGACAGCTGCCATGTTTTACGACGCCGGAACATGTCTCTAGCCTAGACCTTCTAAATGTTATCGTTATGGTTCCAATGCTTTGTTAGGTAAATTGAGATTAATTTTATGTTGATCTTGCTTACAATTTTCCTTTCAAAGGTTCAACACGATGATGTATTGGAAAATTCCTAAAATGCAACTAAAAATGATAAGCAATCTTTCACTTTCAGTTTTTCAATGAAAATCCTAGCTACTAGAGGGAAAGAGCAAACAATTTGTGAGCAAACAAATTATAAAACACAAACTAAATGCAGATTTCCTAATTGTTCCTTTTTCCAAAACACAAAAAAATCCTACATGCAAATGCAAGTTTTTATTTTTCAATTCCTTTAATGTTATGAATGCAAAAAAGAAACTAAGTGCACTAAATCAACAAATCAAATGCTTTTTACTTTCGAGAAATGAGGAATACAAACAAGAATTTCTCTTTTGAAGGAAAAATGAGGAATTTAACAACAATTTCTCCTATCAAGAAATGAAGAATTTACGACAATTTCCTATTTCGAAAGAAAATGAGCTTAATGCAACAGTAAAAATACTTTGAAATAAACTTGCCAATGATAAAGAAAAATTCTTTAAACAAACATTGAACAAATTTTCTTTCAAAGGAGGAAGAAATATGTAGATTCACTGGTCAATATGAGGTTCAAAATTTTCAAAACACAGCAGAAAACAAACTGAATCAACTTGCAAAGACAAATTCAATGGAATCTGGATGGCTTCAGGAGTCAACGCAGTCTCTAAGAGGAGACAGTGCTCTGCAACGTAGGCCTGAAAGGGAGATAGTGTTATGCAAAGCACTGTGTCCTGTCCAAGAGTGCATTGGGTGTAGTGTATAAGGAAAAACACTACTATTTAACACACTTCTTTTGCAAATTAATATCTGAAAAAGTTTGATCTTTGTGAATAACAACTACTGGGTGGATAAACAAAGCAAATCAAAGGCTAAGTCACCTAGATCTAAAGGAAATTCTCCTGAGCGAAGTTGCCAATTTGTTGGACAGAATTTTGAATTACAGATAAAACACACTTCCCTAGACAGATGAAAGTCTAGAAAAATAGATTAAAGAATATACGACTACCTTTCCTAACTCAGAGTAGACACACAGAAAGGATTAGAGGCTTAATTGTAATCCAAGTGCTTCTAAATGGCTCCTTCTGTCACTTCCGTTGTAACTTCAAATTCAAGCAGTTTGTAGGCAAAATGCTTCCTGCAAGAAAGAACACTAAAACAATAGAAGATAGCAATAATACAGATGTCTATTCAGGTTAATTAGCTAAATCAGTAAAGCATAAACAATATACATCAACTAAGATCTTGCAATATGGAAAATCAAATCCAATACAGATGCATATAGGGAAAATTAAGTTGTATTCTTTATTGATGATAGAAGGAGAGGTTACAACCCAATGACTGATTTGAAGTAGCCCTTCTAGCAATGATCCTCAGCCCCATCACAGTATAAATCTCTCCAGCAGTTGTTACACAAATCTAACTCTCTATTGAAAATCCTCAAGCATTTCTCTACTTAAATTCTTCCTTCTCAAACACTCAGATCTCTGCTCAATTTATAGAGAGGTTGAAGGTTGTTTTACAATCAATGACTTTCCAATAATAGGCAAGACATTTTTGCAATCTTATAGATGTCAAATGGACACTTGGATTCGAAGCTTGACACATGTGAACTCTTCTAGAAGGCACTAGCCAAGTGGAGATTCTGGAACAATGAGAATTTTGCTCCCAATGTGACCAACACACCCATAGATGTCGGGAAGTGCTTTGCAAAGCAGCCTTGCATGGGGCTACCTACATATGCAACACACTTAGTCCCCTTAGAGGCAGCGTTGGTGAGCTCCCATATGCTATATAATAAACTTCAAAACTTGGAAACCTTTGCTTGATGAAAGTCATGCTTGATTTGTCTTGTTCTTGCCTTAGGGCATGTAGCAACTTGAAATGATAGGGAATGATAGACCCTTAGTCATTGGTCCTAGAGATGATGCCCAGTTCACTAGGTCATTGGGAATGATGCCCAAATTGACCTATAACAATTATCATCAACGAAGGCATGAGTGAAAGAAAGAAAACATGGATGAGGCAAAATGACACATGGATACAAAAATGGAATATCTACCTCAATGTTTGTCCCACAAATAGCAAGGAGCTAAGGAATTTTGTTATGGAGAAGTTTTGTAAATGAGTATGGGGAAAAAATTTGGGTAGAAAGAAGAAGTATTACAATGAGGAATTCAACCCTATGTGTGATCTACAACAAAAATAGTACATTGGAGCTAGCATTTTGTGGAGGGAAAAGGTTCTTATTGCTCAATTAAGAACCAACTCGCATAAATTTGGTGTGAAACACGACGGTGAAAAAGGCCTAAAGAAGCTTGGGAAGAACGAGTGTGTACATTTTGCACATATGGGGTAGTGGAATCGATTAAAAAAAAATCATTTTGGAATGTGATGCGTTCAAAGATATCAGAGAAAGTTATGGGAATATGTTAGCATCAGTTTCTTGGCATTGTCTTTTTAGCGACGAGATTGTTGGAAGGTTGTGCCAACTAATCATCAATTTGAATAAGAAAAGGATTGAATTGAAAAGGGCCAAAAGAAGGGAACTAATGGTCCCATAAACTAGTTTTAGTCTCATGGACATTAAAATATCATTTCATTTTCATTTCATTTATATGCTTATGAAAAATAACTATCTAATTAAGTGAAAAGGATGAGCACTATGGTTCTCGGAGAGGCACATATAAGCACCTAGAGGTTACAGTGGTAGCAGTTGGAATCGAATCGTGTCACCCCAACATGAGATACCCAATTGTCAATTCATCAAATCACCACCCAGTACAAAACACCCACTTGTCAATTCCTCTATATATATATATATATATATATATATATATATATATATATATATATATATATATATATATTTCTTTTGTAAAAATTTAACAATTATTTTATACCTTATATAATAAGGAAGGTAGATACCATCCATAATAAATTAGAATTAGAAAAGTTATAAATTTTCAATTAATTACTTTGTTTAATTCTAAGAGCTCTTTTAAGGAATGTTTCTTAGGATGATAATTTTCAAAAAATTAAAGTTAGCAATTAAGGTAAAACATTATAAGGAAAAAGTATTATTTTAATAACAAAGTAAAATGTTAGATTGATTTTATTAAAGATTTAATTAAAAATAAAAATATAAAAAAATCAACTATTAAATATATATCATTAAATATAAATTTTTTTATAATTAAAATATTATAAAAGAAAATTGTTAAATATCATTTTTTTATAATTAAAATATTATAAGAGAAAATCATTTATTTAATAATAAAGTAAAATTATCAATTAATTTTATTTAATTTTTAATTATTAAACATATATTTATATCTTTTATTTTTTTTCACAATACTAAATTAATTCCTATATTTAAAATAATAATTATAATCTCAAAAAAACATTAAAAAACACTTCATTAAAATCACATCATTAAACTATGCTTATTCTTATGAAAACTATCTAATCGCTGAGTGAACAGGACTAGCTTTATGGTTTATTAATATCTTTATTATATCTTTAATATCTAATTCCTCTAATACTTATAATAATAATAATAAACCAAACCTCCACCTCTTTTAAAAAAAAATTAACAATTCTTCTTATAACATTATATAATATATAGAGTAGATATAACCAATAATAAATTTGAACTTGAAAAGTTACAGATTTTCAATTAGCTACTTTGTTTAGTTTTAAGAGCTTTTTTAAGAAATATTTCTCCATGATAATATTTTTAGAAAATTTAAAATGAATAATTAAAGTAAAACATTATAAAAAAATATTATTTTAATAACAAAATAAAATTTTCATTTAATTTTATTTAAAATTTAATTAAAAATTTAAATAACAAATTAATTTCAAATTATTAAATATATATATATATATATATATATATATATATATATATATATATATATATATATATATATATATATATATATATATATATATATTAAATTCTATAAAAAAATTTCGGAGAAAATCACATAAAAGAAATTTTTGTCCACCCGTTTCGAACCAGCCAGTGTGGTTCCATTATCAGGACAAAATGAGATATCTGATCAAGAAACCTAATTAAATAGACCAAGAAAGCTCCAACTAACCGTTGCAGCTTAACGACTAGTTTGACTAAAATAATAAATTAAATTAAAATTAAAAAACCATCAATATTAAATTAAATTCCATCAAATTAAATTAAATTTTATTATATTTAATTTAAATAAAGTTTAATATTAAAGTTTTAGTTAAATTTAATTTAATATTAATGTTAAAATAATTTCATTTATGTATATATTATAATTATATATATATATAGAAATTAAAAATAAAAATAAAGAAAAAATAAATTCTAATTTTAAAAATAATAAAATTAAATAAATAAATGAATAGATACATAATACTAATTATATAAATAAATAATAATGAAATAAAAATAGTAAAAATAAATATAAAAATAAAAATAAAAATAAATAAATTATTATATAATTTACCTAATAGGTTAAAAAAAATAATAAATCAAAATCAAAATAAAAATTAATAAAAATCAAAATTACAAATAAAAATAAAACAAAATTAAATTCAAATGAATAAATTCAATGATATAAATAAATAAATATAAAAATAAATAAACAAATTTTTATATAATCTACTTCATACCTTTAATTATTATTAAATTTAAAAAAAAAAAAACATTTTAACAAACATAAAAATAAACTAAAAGGTACAGACAAAGAGAGAGAAAATGAGAACGATAGGAAATACAAAAGAATGAAAAAGGAGGGCAACTCAGAGTGAAGAGCGGGAATCCAACATCTACTGACACTCCACCCATCATCCCTATTAAGGTTGACAGGCCTCTTTTCAATTTCCAAGGCTTCCCTCAACTTGTGGTGGTGGAAATGGTCAATTCTCGCAATAACCTCAGCATTCTCAATACAGAGGTGATGATTTGTCTTTTCGGCATGCTCTGCTAAGGCAGAGGACCGAGATCTACAATGTCTGAGGTCATTGATTAATGGATCGCCCAGTTTCATCAATGTATAGCGTCCCACAAAAAACTATTATTATTAAAAATTATAATCAATGAAAAACATAAAAGCCAAAACAAAAACAAACACAACTCCATTAAAATCAAATCACATCACATCACATCACATCACATCACATCACATCACATCGTTAAGCTATGCCTCAGAAAAATACCTACCGATATTTCTGGGCCAATTTACTTCATTTTTAAACTAGCCGAAATGCATCATTCAGAAACCTGTAAATCAGCCCTTGGAAGTTATAACAAGTAACTTTTTAAAAATCTAGATCACAGTGAAATACGTTAAAAAACAAAAAGAACCCTAGGCTAGAACGTCAAATTCCGTGCCCGATGTTCTTTTCACGAGCGATTAGATGGTTAGTTTTTTTTTTTTTAAATTGGTTTACATAAACAATGAAATTTCTGGTCAGATTTTTGTAAAATTTGATATTTTTTTACAAATTGTAAGTATAGGTCAAGCTTCAAGATTTTGATACTTTTGAAATTTTTGATGTTAATCCATTTTCACTTTGAAAAAAATAAAAATCAAACATTCTTATCATAAAAAAAGCCCAATACTTACTGATATTACAGAAAGTATCTAGAGTCACTTGCCTGCAATATACAAAGTCACTTGTATACAATATACAAAGTCCTTGCCTATGAACTTTGTTTAAGATTGATAGCATTAGGTACTTCATTTAAGAATTTCTGTTAAAATAAATAATATAATAAAATAAATAGTTTTTATAATAAGTAGTCACTATTTTAAATATAAGGATTTGTATTTTTTAAATTTTTTTTATCATATATATTTTTATTTTAATAAATGAATGTTATGTAATTGTAACAAAGTAAGAGGTATTGAAGAAGTGTTAATTTTAGCCATAGTCTAAATAAACTGTTTTTTTGCTCTGAAAATTATAGAAATTCCGATAAGATTTTAATAAAATTTGGTAGGGCTTTTTGTAAATCCTGGTTATAGCTATCAAAATTTAATACTTTGGGTGTGGTAAAGGTTTTTGATGGTGCTGAATCCATTTCCACTATCAAAAACATGATTCGAACACTGTTACTGCAAGATTTCTTAAAAAAAAATTGACCAGATTCCAACCACTTTTACAATCCAGAGAATTCCTCTGCTTTAATAAACAGCGCCTTTTATTTTTTTATATGTATATATTGTAAATTTAAACAAATTTTAAATAAAACGAACTATATTATAATTATACTTCAACATATTATGATTTCAAAAATAGCACATTTTTATAAAATTAATAATAAAAATTTTGAATCATTCAATTTGAAGCGATAGTCCTTTCTAATAACAACTCACAACCAAATAACAAACATCGTTAAAGTAATAATCCTGTCTGATAACAACTCACAACCAAGTAACAAACATCCTTCCCAATTTTACTCAAGACTAATCATGAGTTAAAAAAGGCCATTTTGAGTGCCTTACAAATAATCTCATTTACTAAAATCACACAATTTTTACATATAATAAAAAAGGTATTTGAGCTTGGGTAAACGATAAAATAACGGATATGAAAAACAACTGACTGCAATTAAAAAAAAAAAAATCACTTGACCGTGTAATTTTACATATAATAAAAAAGTATTTGAGCATGGATAAAGGATAATAACGGATGTGAAAAACAAATAATTTAAAAAAAAAAAAAAAAATTACTTAATTTTTAAATTAAATTTAAATTTGAAATTTTAGCTTATATGGGATTTTTATTTTAGAAAAATTATTTTTAATATTTATGAGCCTATAAGACAGGTTACTTTACAAACAAATTTTTGCATTTCAACCTTTCTCTTGTGTTCAAGGTATTGATTAGTGCGCCCAACTTCTCAAGTAGTTGGAATGTATATTATGCTCTTCAAACTGTAAAAAGAAAGAGCTGTGGCTAATTTTTTTTGGGTTTCTAGTGATTCCAGTGATTCTCTACAGTTGTGAACTGTGTGTGGGCCAGCAGCCAACAGAGATGCAATGGAAACAAATTGAGAAAATTCAGAAGCTTTTGATTACAAACAAATTCAAAATTAAAAGTGCAGTTCAAGGAAACTGCTCCTATTGAAGCAATTGCTATGGTGCTAGTTATAAGGTATTTGAAAAAAATTGAGCAAATGGAAGAGGGTAGATGGCGTAAGGTTGTGTTTAGTGACAGATTGCACAAAAAAAAGAAGACTTGGATGCGGCAAAATAACAAATGGTTTATTAAATGAGGCATTTGCTTGAGCATGTGTCCTACAAACAGGAAAGAGATAATAACTTTTGTTATGGATAAGGTCCACAAAAGTACTTCGGAGAAAGAGCTAGGGAGAAACAAGAAGCACTACATTGAAGAGTTTAACCCCACTCATAAATGTGGGAGGAAAGAGTATATATTTTTTGCTCTTCCGCAAAAGTGGAAACAGAAAAACATTTCATTTTAGAATGGGAAACCTTCAAAGATAGCAGCAAAAAATATGCAGGGATTCTAGCAGCTAGTTCTTGAGATAATCTATTGAGCGAAAAGTTTGGAGCGAGATAGAAAAACAATCTGTCCCATAAACTATTTTTAAACCTCGTGAACGTTAAAAATACTTTCTTTCTTTCTTCACGAATGCTCTCACTAAATCAATCATCCCAAAAAGTAATTGTCATGGTATTTGCTGACCTATCCCTACTGTGTTTGAAAACTCCACTTTTTAAAATATTGCGATTTAAATGTGACTTTGAAAACTTCACCTTTTAAAATATTGTGATTTAAATGTGATAAGAAGTATTGTTAAAGAATTTCATGCAGTCATCGTTGTAAAAGTCTTCGCATTCTAAAATATTGTCATTTAAATGCGATAAAAAAAATATTGCCATCGTGGTAAGTTAAGAAAGCAGAATGAACCAAACAATATCGGGCAGACAAGACAGATAAGGGACCCTATTAATAATGCCCTTTATTCGTTCAAAGCTTCCGAAAGAACACAGAAGGCAGACTCTGACGAGTTTGATAATTTCATTTATCTTCAATCTGCGGCCGAGTTCTATAATTTCATAATCCCCACACACAATTTCTTAACCGACTTCTGTTCCTGAGTTGTAGGCCAGATTCTTCCAACACGTGAATGTGTTGACTTCTGACACAGTTTTGAGAATATCAATGAGGTTCGCGATGATGTCACTAAATGAGAATATCATGGGCGTAGTGTAAACCGTAACAATTTTATAAATAAATTAATAAAAAAATAACAATATAAATTTTGGGATGATTTTGAGAAAACTTGGCAAACATTTTTGAAAATAGAGTTATAAGATTTTCCCAAATGGTGGTCTCTTTAAATAATGCCCAATCATTTAATCTAATTTCCATGTATATCACTAAATGAGAATATCATGGGTATAGTGTGAACCGTAATAATTTTATAAATAAATTAATAGAAAAACAACAATATAAATTTTGGTATGATTTTGCCAAAATTTGGCAAATATTTTTGAAAATAGAGTTATAAGATTTTCTGAAATGGTGGTCTTTTTAAATAATGTCCAATCATCTTGTCCAACTTGCATGCATATTATTTATTGGAGAAGTCCATTGAAGTAGAGGAATTGTTAAAAGTAAGTGGTTAGAGTTGGGCAAAAAAATTTCAAAAATTCTTACAGTGGCAGTGTTTGAATCATGTTTTTTATGGTGGAAATGGATTCAGCCCCATCAAAAACTTTTAAAACTTCTGGAGCACCCAAAATCTTAAGTTTTACAACTGCAACCTAAATTTTCAAAAATGTCTGCCCCATTTTATTAAAATCTTACCTAAATTTCCATGATTTTGAGAGCAACAAAGCAGGCTGGTTAGACTATGACTTAACCAACACCAGGTATGATTTGCAGAACTCTGATATCATGGGCATTACAGCTGCAACCTAAATTTTCAAAAATGTCTGCCCCATTTTATTAAAATCTTACCTAAATTTCCATGATTTTGAGAGCAAAAAAGCAAGCTGGTTAGACTATGACTTAACCAACACCAGGTATGATTTGCAGAACTCTGATATCATGGGCATTAGATAGCAAAAAATGGCAGGAATCCAGCCTTTTTTTCTCCAAAAACTAATAATAAAAGTGGTTAAATCATATTTTCAATGATGAAAAAAAATTAAACACGATCAAAAACTTTGTAAAAATTTGACAATTGCAAACAAAATTTCCAAAACTTTCTGCCAAATATTTACCAAAATCTAGAATTACTCTACAAAACGTCACACTAAAGACAACTCCACTGTTTTCGGAGCCAATGTGAACCCTCGCTATTAGAATAGGCGGATATATCCATGTCGTCCAACTTGCATGTTATCCAACACCAGATATGATCTGCATAACCGAATAGTTCTGGCGTTGACTCTGTTCGGTGTCCATCACATAACTCTCCTCGAATAGCGCTCCACTCCACTCACCTCCGACGTGTATACGCGGTAGGCACCGACGAGCATGAGAACTATGAATGAAAGAAGGTGCAACAGCCAGTGGAATTGTCAAAGGGAAAGAATTACGAAATTGTCTCAAAGTTCGAAGAAAGAATCGAGGCAGTGAAAGTTCGAAGAAAGAATCGAGGCGGTGCTCGACGAGGATCTCCTCTCCACTCACGTGGAAGGTACCGATGAGGATGAGCACTATAAATGAAGAAGGAAGCAACAGCAAGTGTAGGAATTGTCAAGGGAAAGAATTCAGGAATTCTCTGCAAACTTTGAAAAAAGAATCCATCTCCATCTCGTAATACAGAAGAGAATCGCAGTTCGTGGCGGGGCTTGAGGAGAAAGAGCGAGAAACAAAATGGCGAAGATAGTAACCCAGATGCTGGCGTCCCCTATACAGTTGGCCGATGATGTATCCAAATTGGCTGAAGAATCTCATTCGTTCAAGCAGGAATGCATGCAGGTGAAGAAGCAGGCCGACAAATTAGCAGCCCTCCTGCGCCAAGCCGCGCGAGTCTCAGGGATCCTGTACGACAGACCCACGAGTCGAATCATGGAAGAAATCAATCGAGTTCTGGGAAAGGCTCTGCTGTTGCTCACCAAATGCAGGCGCAACGCGATGCTCAAGAGGGTTTTCACCATTACATCGCCCGCGGCCTTCAGAAAAATTACCCTCTTACTGGATAGCTCCATCGCGGACGTGACGTGGCTTCTGAAAGTCTCTGCCGATGGAGAAGACCGAGAGGAGCATTTGGGGTTGCCTCCCATAGCCAGCAACGATCCCATGCTAGGCCTCATTTGGGAACAGATTGCGCACCTGCGCACCGGTAGAAACCCCGAAGATAAAGCCAAGGCCGCAGCCTCGTTGGTGTCACTGGCCCAGGACAACGATCGCAATGGAAAACTGATCGTGGAAGAAGGCGGGATCGGGCCGTTGTTGAGGCTCATCAAGGAAGCGGGCACTGTAGAAGGGCAGGAAGCCGCCGCAAAAGCCATAGGGATACTAGCTGGTAAAGATCCTCAATGCGTTAGTCAGATGATTCGAGAGGGCGTCTCTTCTGTTTTTGCGAAGGTCTTGAAGGATGGTGGTTCTATGAAGGTTCAGACCATGGTTGCCTGGGCTTTGTCTGAGTTGCTGTCCAATGCCCCCGACTCGCAGGACCATTTTGCCCAGAGCGACATCATCAGGTCACTTGTTGGGCATTTGGCCTTTGAGACCGTTCCCGATTACACCAACTATACCGTGCCCTCCAGGTCGGCCATAACATTCTATTCAGTTGTGAGTATGGTAATCAATGATAATAATCATCTTGCTCAGACTCATATCAGTACCAAAATTGCACTCAAAGAGAAGGGAATGCGATCATTATCGGGCCTATATCTGAAAAGACAAAAGGCCAACCTGGATCCAATCGTCAAGGCCTCGATGAAGGCGGAAGCCGCTAGGGCTCTCTGCAAACTTGCCAAGAACAACACAAAGACTTGCAAAATTATAACGGAGTCCAAGACCTTGCTTTGCTTTGCAATGCTATTAGAAAAGTCCAAAGGTGAAGTGCAGTATAATTCGGCCATGGCAGTAATGGAGATTGCAGCTGTAGCAGAACAAAATGCCGATTTCAGAAGATCTGCGTTTAAGACTAACTCTCCCATTGCCAAGGCACTGGTTGACCAGCTTGTCAGGATTGTACAAGAAGATGATTCTGAATCTCAACTTTTGAGCAGTTGCATTAGATCAATCGGGTGCCTTGCTCGGACCTTCCATGCGAGAGAAACGACAATCATCCCTCCGCTTGTGAAACATCTACATCATAGAGAACTATCTGTGTCCCGAGAAGCAGCGATTGCTCTCAGTAAGTTTGCCTGCAGCGAAAATTATCTACATATGGAGCATTCCAAGACCATTATTGAGTCCTCTAGCGCTCCGTATCTGGTCCAGCTTGTGTACTTTGGGGAAGAGCTGGCTCAGATTCCCGCATTGATTCTTCTGTGTCACCTTGCTCTACATGTAGCTGACAGTGAAGCTTTTGGTAAGGCAGAAGCATTGCCAGCCCTGGACTGGGCATCCAAGCAAGTTACTTTCATTCAGAATCCTGTTTTGGAGAATCTGCTTCCGGAAGCCAAAACCAGTCTTCAAGTTTACCAGTCAAGTGGATATCATGGATTCCACTAAACTGAATCGGGAGGACATGAATTACCTGGTTAAAACCCCCTTATAGTCACATGTAAAAATTACAGCCAAACTTGTTTTTACTGTACAATATTACTGTAAAGTTGCTTAACCCAACCCAGTTTTGTAAAGTTTATTGTAAAGTTGCTTGCCCAAACCTATATTCATTAGATTATTGTACACATGATCCTTTCTAGTCGGATGGTTCTGCCCATGTCGTGGATTGATGTATTCATATATTCATGATTCTTTTTAGTCGGATGGTTGGATGGTTGCCTCCATGCCATGGATCCATGTCAAAGACTTATTGTTAGGCATACTTACATTAGATGTCATATATATTGTATTATGTTTGGATTGTAGGTATCCTCACTGTGGTTCTTTAAAGTCCTTATCTTTACTTGTAAAGCACTTCAACGATTACTTCCTATTGTGACTTCATGTTTTAGGGGGCATCTGTTATACAATATTTTTTCATACTTCACTTTGCGTTGTCATGTCATCAGTGATGCAAAATATGTTCTCCATCAAACATCCCTAAAACATCCCTGAAGAAATGAAAGAAGACTTGATTTAAAAATATTATGAAAATATTTTTGAACACCTTGTTTTACAAACTCAACGCACTTTGCATAACTAATGACCCGCACTAGTCACCTTTTGAAAAACATGTGTCTAGCGCTAGCAACATGACCTTTGTCAGGAAAATCCACATTGGTCCTCTTCAGGCGTTTTTTCCAAAAATGGAGAAGAAGCTTCCCTTACTAGAAGCCTCAAGAACGATGACATGGTTTCAAGTTGTTGATGGTAGGAGCAAGACCTCCCATTCATGGCCATGGATCCTCTTATCATGGATCTTGCCCTTGAGATGTGGAAATCCTCCCACCATTTATGGATCATCAACTCCCTCTCCTTCCTTATAAATTAAACCCCTACCATACACTAATGGTTGGTTTCCATCCTATGAGTTGAACCATGCCCAATTGTTGCCCACTTGTGAAGGAGGAAGTTGTTTGAAGAGTTGAGGCTAGTATTGCTCCCTTTATAATTCTATTATAATACATTATGTGTTTCCTTTCCATAACTATGTCTATTTTTGCATGTTTATTATAGTGATCCTTGATCTGCTACATAACTTATATTAGAGATTGTTATGCTTGGTATGTGTTTTTTGTCTCGACTTGTTCTTCCTTGCAGGCATTTGTATTCGCAAACGGAGAGGAGATCGTGAATGAGGACAAACATTAGCATCAGAAAGAGGTAGGACATCTATCATTCTTCGTGTTTTTCTACCACAAGTTAGGAAAGGTTACATATATTTGTCTCATTTGTTGCTAGATCCTCTCATTAGGACTAAAGGGATCAATTATGTCCGCAGAAGGGATTTCCTACACAACAGGAGTTTGTGATAAAGCTTCTTTTATATGTTGATGATCTTGTATTGATTTCTAAATCAACCCATGGATTGCAGATGCACCTATATGCCCTTGAGTACTTTTGTAGAGAAGTGGGGATGCAAGTCAATACTAGCAAGACCAAAATAATGATTTTCTCTAATA
Source organism: Pinus albicaulis (assembly GCA_034641835.2). NCBI lineage: Eukaryota > Viridiplantae > Streptophyta > Pinopsida > Pinales > Pinaceae > Pinus > Pinus albicaulis. The sequence continues at coordinate 497,223,674 of CM076581.1, read as the reverse complement.
AAATGAAACAGAGCCAACATATGTTCTTCTTTGAAGGCAACATTCTTGAAGAAGTAAATGAGTACAAGTACCTCGGGATTGATTTCAGCAACAAACTTAATTGGGAGGAATGCAGAAAGAAGAGAATTTTAGGAGGGTGGAAAGCATTATACACTCTTCAAAACAGATGTAGAGTGGCAGAGTTATGGGATTGGAAAACTATTAAAGTGCCTTTTGGACTCCTAGTTTTTCAAGTGATGTTATATCGGTGTGAATTGTGGGCTAGCAACACCCCTGTTTCAAAATGGAAACAAATTGCGAAAATCCAAAAACACTTGATCATGATCAAATTCAAAATAAAAAGTTTGGTATCTTATGAGATAATGTTGAGTGAAACAAGAGCAACTCCCATCGAAGCAATTTCTATGGTGTAGCTCATAAGATATCTAAAAAGAATTGAGCAAATGGGAGTAGGTAGATGGCCTAATGTTACCTTCAACGAAGGCATGAGTGAAAGAAAGAAAACATGGATGATACAAACTACACATGGATGCAAAAATGGAATATCTACCTCAATGCCTGTCCCACAAATAGCAGGGAGGTAAAGAATTTTGTTATGAAGAAGTTTCGTAAATGAGTATGGGGAAAAGATTTGGGTAGAAAGAAGAAGTATTATATTGAGGAATTCAACCCTACGTGTGATCTACACACTACAACAAAAAGAGTATATTGGAGCTAGCATTCTGTGGAGGGAAACACGACAGTGGAAAATGCCTAAAGAAGCTTGGGAAGAATAAGTTTGTACATTTTGCAGGTGTGGGGCAGTGGAATCGAAAAAAAAAAAAAAAAAAAAATCATTTTGGAATGTGATGTGTTCAAAGACAAAGTTATGGGAATATGTAATTGGTTTCTTGGCATTGTCTTTTCAGCGAGGAGATTGTTGGAAGGTTGGGCTAGCTAATCATCAATTTCAATAAGAAAATGATTGAATTGCAAAAGGCCAAACGCAGGGAACTCATGGTCCCATAGACTATTTTTAGTCTCGTTAAAATATCATTTCATTTATATGCTTATGAAAATTAACTATCTAATTAAGCAAAAAGGATGAGCGCATTATGGTTCTGGCATGGCACACATAAGCACCTGGAAGTTACAGTGGTAGCCGTTGGAATTGACTCGTATCACTCCAGTATGAGATGCCCAATTGTCAATTCCAAGTATCACCTAGTATAAGACAACCACTTGTCAATTCCTTTAGAAACCTGCATATATATATATATATATATATATATATAATCATCCTCTTTTAGAAAAATTTAACAATTTTTTATAACCTTATATAGTAAGTAAGGTAAATTAAATCAATAATAAATTGGAACTTGAAAAGTTATAAATTTTCAATTAATTATTTTGTTTAGTTCTAAGAGCTCTTTTAAGGAAAATTTAAAGTAAGCAATTAAGGTAAAACTTTATAAGGAAAAAGTATTACTTTAATAACAAAGTAAAAAGGTAGAGCATTATAAGAAAAACATATTACTTTAATAACATAGTAAAAAGTTAGATTAATTTTATTAAAGATTTAATTAAAAAAATCAAACTTATATATATATATATATATATATATATATATATATATATATATATATATATATATATATATATATATATCATTTTATACAATTTTTTATTATAATAATTTAAATATTATAAGGGAAAATCATTAATTTAATAATAAAGTAAAATTTTTCAAATTAAAAATAGTACTTTTTTAATTATTAAATATATACATTTATATCTTTTATTTATTTTTCATTATACTAAATTGATTTTTATATTTAAAATAATAAAATCTAAATTTTTTTTTTAAAGAATTTGGCTTCTGTAATCCATAAATTGTGTCAAAAAAATTTCGGTGAAAATTACATGTAAGAAAATTTTTTGCGGACGAGTTAAATTTTCTTACATGTAATTTTCACGAAAAAACACTATTAAAATCATAAACTATACTTATGAAAACTATCTAATTGCCTAATAAACTTAATAAAGATTATAGTGGTAGGTGTTGGAATCAACCCCATGTCATGTGAGTTGTCAATTCTTCTAATACTAAAAAAATAATTATCTCTACTTCTTTTGAAAAAAAATTAACAATATTTTTTATAACATTATATAATATAGAAAATAGATATAACCAAAAATAAATTGGAACTTGAAAATTTGTAGATTTTCAATTAACTATTTTTTTTTTAAGTTTTAAGAGCTTTTTTAAGAAATATTTCTTCTTGATGATATTTTTAGAAAATTTAAAATTAGTAATTAAAGTAAATTTAAAATTATTAATTAAAATAAAACATTATTAAAAAAATATTATTTTAATAACAAAATAAAATTTTCAATTAATAATATTTAAATTTAATTAAAAATTTAAATAACAAATTAATTTTAGATTATCAAATATATATCATTTATTTCTCTTAAAATTTTTCCAATATACTAAATATTTCTACATTTAAAATAATAACTATTGTAAAAAACTATTAAAAAAAACAAAAACACTAAACAAAAACAACTCCATTAAAATCACATCACATACTTAAACTATGCCTGCGAAAAAATATTTCTGGGCCAATTTACTTCATTTTTAAACTAGCGGAAACCTGTAAATCAGCCCTCGGAAGTTATAACAAGTAACTTTTTGAAAATCTTCTCAGTGAAATACGTTAAAATCCAAAAAAACCATAGTCTAGAACGTCAAATTCCGAGCCCGATGTTCTTTTTACAAGTGATGAGATGGTTAGTTTTTTAAAAGTGTAGAATTGGTTCACAAAACAAATTTTTTGGCTCAGATTTTGGTAAAATTTGATATATTTTTTTACAATTTTTAAGTATAGTGGTTAAATTTCAAGATTTTGGTATTCTTGATGTTTTTGATGATGTTGAATCTATTTCCACCATAAAAAAACAAGATTCAAATATTCTTACTACCAGAAAATCCATTACTTACTAATATTGCAGAAAGTATATAGAATCACTTACCTACAATATACAAAATCACTTGCATACAATATGCGAAGTCCTTGCCTGTGAACTTTGTTTGGATGGATAACATCAGGTACTTAATTAAGAATTTCTGTTAAAATAGATAATGTAAAATAAATAGTTTTTATAATAAGTAGTTACTATTTTAAATATAAAGATTTGTATTTTTCAAAAAAAAGTTATCACATATATTTTCATTTTAATAAATGAATGTTATGTAATTGTAACAAAGCAAGAAGTATTAAATAAGTGTTAATTTTAATTTCAAAGATAAAATTTTTTTTTTTTAAATATATATATATATATATATATATATATATATATATATTAAATTTGGCTAAATTTTAAATAAAACAAATTATATCGTAAATATACTTCAACATCTTATAATTTCAAAAATAATATATTTTTTAAAATCTATAATAAATTTTTTAAATCGATTCAATTTAAAGCAATAATCCTTTCAAATAGCAACTCACAACTAAATAACAAACATCATTAAAGTAATAATCATTTCTAATAACAATTCACAACCAAATAACAAACATCCTTCCCAGTTTTACTCAATGCTAATCATGAGTAAAAAAAGCCATTTTGAGTGCCTTATGAATAATCTCTTTTACTAAAATCACACTTAATTTTTTACATATAATAGAAGAAGTATTTGAGCATGGCTAAACGGTAAAATAACAGATATGAAAAACAAGTAACTCCAAGACCGTTTGATGTAAAAAGGTATATGAAAATGGGTAAAAGATAAAATAACGGATATAAAAAACAAATAATTAATTAAAATAAAACAAATGCAACATACATAATCGTGAGATAAAGCTCACACAAAACTTGTTATTAGCTGAACGATGACATTACATATTTATAACATAGGCATTTATCTAATCGTCTTAAGTTTGAGGCTGAACTGGTGGAACTAAACTCTAATTATAAAACTCTCATTCAACAAACCATAACCACCCCTATTTCTACCTTATTCTAGATTATTCTCACATCCTCCCTTAATGGAAAAATGGATTTTCTACATCACCTAATTTACTTCTAAAAACTTCAAACTTGAGTTTACCAAGAGACTTGGTAAAGATATCAGTCATATTATCCTTGGTATTACAAAATACTAAATCAATTTCATTTGATTCAATCTTCTCTCGTACAAAGTGGTATTGCAGCTCAATGTGTTTTGATCTGACATGATATATTGGATTGTGTGCTAATTTGATAGCACTTTGATTATCACAATTTATGCATGTTGAACCACTTTGCTCCTCTTTGAGATATGCAAGAATTCTCTGCAACCAAACAGCTTCACAGGTGGCATTGGTCAAAGCTTTGTACTCAGATTTTGTTGATGATAAAGAAACATTTGGTTGTTTCTTACTACTCCATGACACAACCCCTGATCCAATATGAAATGCATAGCCAGAGGTAGATCGTCTGTCATTGGGATTTCCTACCCAATCTGAATCAGAAAAACCTGTCAGTGCAACATCAGATTCATCAATATACATAATACCTAAATGGATTGTTCCTTTTAAGTATCGGAGAACTTTCTTTGTAGTGTTATAGTGATTTCCTAAAGGCTTAGCCATAAACTGACTAAGGATACTGACTGAGTATGCAATGTCTGGTCTGGTAGTGGTGAGATAGTTCAGAATTCCCACCAACTGACGATATAAAGTTCCATTTGCCTCTTTAGTTCCATCTTCTTTGTACAACTTTGCATTCTGTTCTTAGGGAGTTGACATAGCTTTGAAATCACTCATATTGAACTTTTGAATAATTTCCTTTGTGTATTTACTTTGAGTGATCAATGTTTTACCAGGCTCTCTCCATACCTCAATTCCTAAACAGTGATGCAATTCACCCAGATCTTTCATTTCAAATTCTTGAGACAATTGAATTTTAATTTCTTCAATTAACTTGTAAGCACTGCCTGTGATAATGAGATCATCCACATATAAAGATATTAAAACAAAATTTCCTTTTTCATCTTTCTTAACATACAGGTTAGGATCATTTTTGCTTTTCACAAACCCATTCTAATGAAAGAAGGTATCAATATTTACATACCATGATCTCGGTGCCTGTTTCAAACCATATAAGGCTTTTCTTAACCTGCAGACTATATGCTTCTGTCTCTGTTTGACAAACCCTTCAGGTTGAACCAGATACACTTCTTCCTTTAAATCACCATTCAGAAAAGCAGATTTGGCATCCAATTGATGTATATTCCAATTATGTTATGTATCTAAGGCAACCAGTACTCTAATTGTATTCAATTTAGCTATGGGTGCAAAAGTATCTTCATAATCAATTCCCTCCTATTGAGCATATCCTTTTGCAACTAATCTCGCCTTAAATTTATCATTGCTACCATCTGTTTTAAATTTAGATTTATACAACCATTTGCTTCCAATTGGAACTTTGTTTTCAAGGAGTTCAACTAATTCCCATGTTTGATTTTTCATAAGAGAGTCATATTCATCATTCATAGCATTTCTCCATTGTTCATGTTCTTTAGCTTGTTCATAATCAACTAGTTCTACAACATTCATGATATTAGACATCAAGGCATAATCTCTATACCTTGCAGGAAGCTGGGTTTGTCGGGTTGACCTTCTTGGTTCTACAATACCCGTTGGAGTTCCATCTATGATTCTCCTACTTTGAGGTGAATCTTCCTCTCATGATGAATCACCGCTGCTGGATGTGCTCATGCTGCTTTCATTTTGATCTTGAACCTATACCTGTACCTATTCTTGTTCCTGTTTAACCAAAGTATCAATTTTGACATGATCATCATTAGATATATGCCAAGCATCATTCATTGTATCACTTTTATCAACATTCTCATGAAACATCCTCGAATTGCAAACAATTTATGTGAACTAGGATCAAACAGTTTATATGCTTTCTGATCTGTACAATACCCAATAAAAACACACTTGATTGAATTTGCATCAAGTTTTCTTCTGTTATCCTTAGGAATATGTATAAAGGCAGTACATCCAAATACTCTTAAATGACTGACATCAGGTTTATGACCATAAATAATCTCAAAAGGAGTTTGAAAAGTTAATTTCTTAATGGGACTTCGATTCTTCAAATAAACAATAGTATTAATGGCTTCTACCCAGAAACCATTAGAAATTTTTTTTCCTTGAAGCATATTGCGAGCACACTCCACCAGTGTTCTATTCCATCTCTCAGCAACACCATTTTACTGAGAAGTATGGGGTACTGTGAACTGTTGTTGGATCCCATGAAATTTACAATACCTGTTAAATGCTCTTAATTTATATTCACCACCTTGATCTGATCTGAGAATTTTAATGTATTTTCCTGTTTGCTTTTCAATCAACATTCTGAATTCTTTAAAACAATCAAATACATCACTTTTTATTCATATGAAATAGACCCATGTATATCTAGATCTATCATCAACAAAAATAAGAAATTAGGAAGCACCACCAAATGACCTAGTTTGCATAGGTCCACATACGTCAGTGTGAATTAATTCAAGTATATCAAATTGTCTTTTCTTTGTATGAATGAGAAACTCCTATCTATGCTGCTTACCAAGTGCACAAGCTTCACATGGTAAATGTTCATACTTCATAATAGGAAGACCTTCAACCATTGTTTTTCTTTGCAACAACAATAAATCATTGTAATTTAGGTGCCCATACCTGTGATGCCATAAGTCTGCTGTTGATGTTGCTTTGGATGTCAATGCAACATGATGCTTCATCATCACATCCAATTTATACAATCCACCAACCCTAGTACCTGTGGAAACAACCCTGTAGTGATCCTAAACATCTTTCACAATACACCCCAATTTACCAAATTCCACTTTTAAATTATTACCAGCGATAGTTGAAACAGATATGTTGACGGGAAAATTTGTCCAACCAACAACAGGGGATCTCCCCGGTAAAAAGTCCCAATTAGACCTTGAACCGTTTGGAATAGGGATCCCGTCCGAGGTGTGGGTCCGGCTACCGCTGATTTCTCCTTTCTTTGGGTCTCGCTTAAACTCTATAAAAAGTGGATACACACCTAATAAAATGATACAAGACATATGATTGATGCATTAAATGTACATACAACACTGTGAGTAGCAAGAGGAAATAATAAAGCATGAAGACCAAAGGAAGTGTTGTTAACAACACTTCATTAGGGTCATGCTTGTAAATTGTTCTGACCACAAAGGAAACAATTCCTCATGGCAAGAACACCCTTCACTTCCTAAAAGTTTAAATGATAACACAAATGCCAATAAACAAAGCCATCAGCGTTCGTTAAGAAAGTGAAATGAACTCAACCACCATTAACATACTCAACAAACTGTTATGCAATTGTGATATGAATTAAAGATGCAGTTCCCTTAATATAAAGACGTTCAGAAACTAAAAACATAATACTCAACAACGCTCATACATATGACAACACCAGATCCACAAAGGGATTTTTCAAAATTCTTGTATTCATGCTTCAATGTATAATCCTCTGGTAATACAATATATTCATCTCGAGTCACCAAACAAAAAATCCTTTTGCAAGCTCCCGAAGAAGTATTTATAATACAAAACCTGCCCCTTGGGCTTCCTTGACTTTTCATCTTCCTGACCGTTGGGTTTCCTTGCGACCCAGTCTTGGGCAATCTGCAACCTGCGACCTCGGCAGATATGCGACCTGCGACCTAGTCGCTGGGTTGCGTCGTCGAGCGTTTGGCATGGAACATGACTCCGCGACCTGGCGACCTGAAGAAATCTGCGACCTCAGCAAATATGCGACCTGCGACCTTGGTAAATATGCGACCTGCGATTTTATCCCTTCTACCTTTCTCCTGTTGAGATAGTCTTAGCTCCCGCCACATGAACCAGCATTTCTTGGGTAAGTGAAAAACTTCCTTGTCTAGGTCATCATCATAATCTCCTCATGTTACCTGCGTGTAAGCATATTAGATTAGCCATTAGCCTCACCCACATAAATATGTTTATGCATGTTGAAGAAAAAATAAAGATACAATAAAAGAAAACGCAGATGCATAAGGAGCATATTGACAAATAACATCAAGGGATTTTAATGATTAGCTTGGACCTCTGTATAGTCCTATTCTGTAGGCGATTTATTCTTTGAGAAAAGAGGCCATTCGGAACTGGGGTCGCATGGTCGGAGCTTTCATGGGTCGCAACCTCTAGTGGACATATCATTCTGTGACCTTGCGACCTTGGAGGGGTCGCACAGTCGCATGGTCGCATTTTCTGTCCAGCAGCGTGCATCGCGACTCAACGACCTGTAGGGGTCGCGTGACTTGATATCTACGTGGGTCGCAATCTTAAAAGGGTCGTAGGATCACACCTTTAATTTTTCTCATAGATTTGCGACTTGCGACTTGGAAGAAATGCGACCTGACAAAGGTCGCATAGTCGCAAATGTTGGGCAAGTCGCACTCAGTTTTTTTTGGGTATGCTGCGACTCAGCGACCCGGGCTGGACTGCGACTTGATCAGGGGTCGCATGGTCGCGTTTAAGAATTGGTCGCACTCCTTGCTGCTACAATCGACGTACAATTGCGCGACTTGATCAACTATTGCCTCCTTGTTGAATCGAGCTTGCTCTCACTCAACGTGTGATCATCTAAAGTTGAGTTACGCCGTGGCATCTCCTGCAATTCTCCGCCCACTTTGGATAATGGCGTCCTGCATATTAACTACGTAGAAAGTTTGCAAACGCATGTTCAGCGTTTGGGATCTCTATAGCGTTTGCAGTAAACTTTCAAGAGCATTAACCTCCTGCTCCTTTCGAACTTCCGCCACACCACACACTGAAAAGCAGGTTACTGCGCTGGACTCAAGACTCCTTAGAAGAATCGAGCGGTCAAAAGGATGATTAATCTTTCGTGCAATCTCTCCACGGTACCATAACTGAAATTCTATCTGTGAATGGCTATGACAGACGCATCGAAAGATCATAGTTCTTCGGGCTCTATCGATTCTAATTCCGATGCACAGGCCATAGGTATGACAGAGAGAATGCTATCTGGTGCATGAGCCGCGGTTTTTCCTCCGTCATCTTGTGAAAATCACGTTCCATAGTCACTGTGTGTTTGTTCAAATGAGCGTTTCACTTTTCCCTGCAAATCAATATCCTCTGACAATGAAAAAACTGTAATAGCTAAGTATATGCACATGCATTCGGGATGGAATTATATTTCCACTTTTTCATGTTGTCATAGCTAAATCCACGCGCATGCATTCAGGATGGAATTATATGCCACTTTTCACGTTGTCACAGCTAAATCCACGCTGGATAATAGCCAACACTGCCGCCTCCACCGAAACACTGAGTTAGTGATATGGGCGGTTACTACATATTATTAACGCATCCCTGGGAGGCGCTGAACGCAGCGCTTTTCATGGGAAACTTTCTTCATCAACGAGCCATTCCATATTGGAAAACAAGCAAAGGGTCGAAAACAGCTGGTAAGAGCGCAATTGGTGCCGACAAGGACGTTGAACCCGCTCCCTTGTTTGGATCATTTCCATTTCTCTTGGTGGCAAGTTTATAGTATAAGAAGCGGTGTCCAAAGCAGGAAAACGATCGGAAACACGTGGTTTCAAGACTAAGGTCTCATTCCTTTCTCCATCCGAAGTATCTGGATAAAATTTCGCCACAGACGTATTCAAGCCATTTGTAATGTTTTTATAGTTTTCTCCGCCCTCTTATATGGCTTTGAAACCATATGGTTCTTGCACCGCTTAAAAGGTGGTTAAAGATTGTCAATTATAACAATGCCACTATAGTTATAGCACTTCGCTCCATTTTTTAGTTGAAAATTTGACCACCATGTATATATATAAACATTTACCATAAGTTGAAAACCTGCCACCGAACGTTCGGCTCCATGCGACGTGTCCGTGTAGTTTCGTTCCACCGATCTCATGTGGTTTGAAACCACGTGTTTCAACGTAAGTTGTTGGATTGTCAACTCTGCTCTCTTTTGACCATAAATTTCACAATGCCATGGTGGGTTAGTTGTAATGTTTCGCTCTCATATATCCATTTCAACATTTTACTATAGGTTGAAAACCTCAGCATAAAATTATGGTTTTGAAACCATATGAGTTTGCGCCTTGGCTTAAATATGCAACGCAACCTTGGTCCATCGAACGTGCGCCCACTTATAATGTTTTCACATAGTTTTGCTCCACGACCTTTTATGGTTTTGAAACCATATGATTTTTGCCTTGGTGTAATTACATAATATTTAAAACCATAACCTTGGTCCACATATTTGCGCCCACCATGTAGCTTAGGGTTAAGAGATATTGTTTCCCAAAGGTGTGCCAACGCCTTGAATGAGATTTTCATTCTCTATGTAAATCTTTTGAGTCCACTTTGTTCGCCCAGGCTATACTTCGGGCTAGACTTGTCGGAGTGGTGAAATATGTTCCTCTGTGTGTACCCATCGACATTTAGATGGTATTGTGCAGGATCTCCAAAACTTCCTTTTTGAATTTATGCTTATTTTGTCTCCTTCTAAAATAGCAGCATGGGATTGTTTCTTGATCAGCACCCCCACCAAAATGCAGCGTCCTGGTAATTGTGTCATCATCATTTTCATCTTCAAACAATCTCATCCTCAAGGTCGTCAAGTGTTGATAGAGCAACACCATGATGAGTAAGAATGTCATCCTCTCCATCTGATAAAGTGTATTTGTCCTTCTTAAGCATCCGTGACTGTCGCTCACTCTGGAATCTAATGATAGCCTTATATGCATCTTCAAGAGCGTCATCATTTTCCCCAGACCGCATGTCCAAGAAAATATTAGCTTTGCCACTTTGTTTGTATTCTTGTTAGAGAGTCTTCTTCCTCGTGATTGGCAACTTCCCTAACCATTGTGCTCTTGTTAGTTGGGTTCCAATCTCTTCCTCCCAACGCGATGGTGACATTCTTTGGTATATCATCTGTGGGATTGCCTGCACGTAACATTATAACACTAATTAGTTTACAGTTACCTTTTAGAGAACGGTGCCCCCCAAATAATAAATATTAGACTATGAGCTCAGTGAAGTGCTAAAACAGAGTGCCTGGACAATCCATGATGCAAGCGTTCTTAATGTAAATACACACAAGTTTCCATTCGAATGTATGCATGGCGATCCTTCTCACATGGTGTGATTGCAACAACAACATTTGATCATGATGGCGAGACAACTCATGAGGGGTTGGGGATAGGTCGCTGGGATGTCACTCTCTGCAGGTTCGGTGAAAGACCTTAACGACTAAGCAAGCAGAGGGGGACCCGAAATTTTAAATATACCCAAAATTTTGGGTGGTGTTGTAGTGGCTACAACAAGATATCAAATTCTTTTTAATACCAGGAACATACATCACATCATGAATCTGTCTCATTTGTCCATTAGGTAAGTACACACTTATTACGCCATAGCCTTGGACTTTATGTGACCTGTTATCTCCTAGGTAAATGTGTGTGCCATCAGTTTTCTCGTAATATTTATCATGTCATATGAGCTGATGCACCAAAATATATGAACCAAGCAGTCTCATCATCAGTTTCAACAAACAATGCAGTATCAGAAAGAAACAATTTAAGATTTTTACCTCTTGCAATCAATGCTAAATCCTTGTTTTCGTTGTCATCTAGATCTTGAGCAGTAGGTTCATGATTCAAGTTTTTATGCCCTTCTTCATGAACCATTGGTAGCTCTTCAATTATAGAAACTTGTTTGTCAGAATATTCTTCTGACTCAAAAATACTACCCAAGCCCAAAATGCCTCCAAATGACCACATGGAAAAAAACATCATCAGAAGGATCTAAAAATACAGACATATTGACAATGCCCCACTTATCTCACCTCCAACTTCAAACATGCATAGATACTTTGACCTTCCACAACCCCGAGACTAAATTCCACGCGAGCGAACACTGAGACACTAGAAACAAAATATTATGGCTCGGATCAAAAAATACCTTAAAAATTGATCCGTGGTTTGAAAAAATGTATTTCAAATCAAGTAATAAAAAAAAAATTCATTTTTTTATTTTGATTTGAAAAACAAATATTTCTAATATATATAAGCTTTTTAATTTTATGAACTAAAATAACACATAAAACAGACCACCTTACAAACAAATTTCTGCATTTCAACCCTTCTCCTGTGTTCAAGGTATTGATGAGTGCACCCAACTTCACAACCCTCACCCGTCCCCTCACTAAATCAATCATCCCAAGAGGTAACTGTCATGGTATTTGCTTACCTGTCCCTACTGTCGTTGAAAACTTCACTTTTTAAAATATTGTGATTTAAATGTGATAAAAAATATTGTTAAAGAATTTCATGTAGCCATCGTGATAAAAGTCTTCGCATACTAAAATATTGTTATTTAAATGCGATAAAAATTATTGCCATCGTGGTAAATTAAGAAAGTAGAATGAACCAAACAATATTGGCCAGACAAGATAGGTAAGGGACCCTATTAATAATGCCCTTTATTCGTTCAAAGCTTTCGAAAGAAGCGGAATTTCGAAAGAAAGCGGAATTTAACGAGTTGGATAATGGAGTTGTTTTTAATTTGATATATTTTTAGAGTTTTGTGTATTGAAATTTAGTAAAAAAAATTGATGTCAAATTTTGATTTGTGTTATTTAAATTGATTTTTTATTTATATATGAATTATTTTGAGAATTTCGTAAAAAGATTATTTATCAAACTCGTAATTTTAATGAATTCTTATCAGATTTTTAAAAGATTTAAACTAAAAAGTCTAATTTTTTTTTTTTTAAAATTACATCACACTAAAGACAACAAAATTACCCATCAAACTTGTGATTTTAAAAAATTCTTATCGGATTTTAAAAATATCTGAACTAAAAAAATCTAAAAAACTCTTTAAAAAATCACACCACACAACTCGTTTGATAATTTCATTTAACTTCAATCTGTGGCCGAGTTCGATAATTTCATAATCCCCCACACAATTTCTTAACCGGCTTTGTCCCTGAGTGGAAGGTCAGATTCTTCCAACACGTGAATGTGATGACTTCTGACACGGTTTTCTCAATATCAATGAGGTTAGCGATGATGTCACTAAATGAGGATATCATGGCGTAGTGCAAACCGGAACAATTTTACTTTTAAAAAACAATATAAATTTTGGTATGATTTTTGAAAATAGAGTTATATGATTTTTTTAAATTGTGGTTTTGTTAAACAATGTTGAAATTATTTTGTTCAATTTATTTTTTAGAAGTTTATGGAAATATAAATTGTTTGGATAATTAAAAGTGATTGGCAAAAAAATTTCAAGAAATCTTGCAGTAGCAGTTTTTGAATCATGTTTTTTATGGTGGAAATGGATTTAACACCATCAAAAAAATTCTAGGGCACCCAAAATTTTTAAGTTTAACCAAAAATTTTTAAGTTTTCAAAAATCTCTGCCCAATTTTATTACAATCTTACCCAAATTTCCATGATTTTGAAGGCAAAAGGGCAAACTAGTTAGACTATGGCTTATCCAACACCAGATGGTTAGACTATGGCTTATCCAACACCAGATATGCCCTGCAGAACCCTGATATCATGGGCATTGGATAGCAAAAGATGGCAAGAATTCAACATTTTTTTCTCCAAAAACTAATAGTGAAAGTGGTTGAATCATATTTTTGATAATAAAAATGAATTAAACATCATCAAAAACAGTTTGAAAACCTGAGAGCTGTAATTTCCAAAAATTTCTTCCAAATTTTACCAAAATTGAAAATTTTAATGTTTTGGAGCCAATGTGAACTCTCGTGAGAGTAGGCGGATATATCCATGTCGTCCAACGTGCATGTTATCCAACACCAGATATGACCTGCATAACCGAATGGTTCTGGAGTTGACTCCGTTCAGTGTCCATCATGTTTTAGAATAGCGCTCCACTCCACTTACCTCCGACGTGTATACGCGGGAGGCACTGACGAGCATGAGAAGTATGAATGAAAAAAGAAGCAACAGCCATTGTAATTGTCAAAGTGAAAGAATTGCGAAATCGTCTCAAAGTTCGGAGAAAGAATCGAGGCAGTGAAAGTTCGAAGAAAGAATCGAGGCGGTGCTTGACGAGGATCTCCTCTCCACTCACGTGGAAGGCACCGATGAGCATGAGCACTATAAATGAAGAAGGAACCAACACCAAGTGTAGGAATTGTCAAGGGAAAGAATTGAGGAATTCTCTGCAAATTTTAACAGAAGAGAATCGCAGTTCGTGGCGGGCCTTGACGAGAAAGAGAAAGAAACAAAATGGCAAAGATAGTAACCCAGATGCTGGCGTCCCCTATCCAGTTAGCCGATGATGTATCCAAATTGGCTGAAGAATCTCATTCGTTCAAGCAGGAATGCCTGGAGGTGAAGAAGCAGGCCGACAAATTAGCAGCCCTCATTCGCCAAGCCGCGCGAGTGTCAGAGATCCTGTACGACAGACCCACGAGTCGAATCATGGAAGAAATCAATCGAGTTCTGGGAAAGGCTCTGCTATTGCTCACCAAATGCAGGCGCAACGCGATGCTCAAGAGGGTTTTCACCATTACATCGCCCGCGGCCTTCAGAAAAATTGCCCTCTTACTGGATAGCTCCATCGCGGACGTGACGTGGCTTCTGAAAGTCTCTGCCGGCGGAGAAGACCGAGAGGAGCATTTGGGGTTGCCTCCCATAGCCAGCAACGATCCCATGCTCGGCCTCATTTGGGAACAGATTGCGCGCCTGCGCACCGGTAGAAACCCCGAAGATAAAGCCGAGGCCGCAGCCTCGTTGGTGTCACTGGCCCAGGACAACGATCGCAACGGAAAACTGATCGTGGAAGAAGGCGGAATCGGGCCGTTGTTGAGGCTTATCAAGGAAGCGGGCACTGTAGAAGGGCAGGAAGCCGCCGCAAAAGCCATAGGGATACTAGCTGGTAAGGATCCTCAATGCGTTAGTCAGATGATTCGAGAGGGTGTCTCTTCTGTTTTTGCGAAGGTCTTGAAGGATGGTGGTAATTCTATGAAAGTTCAGACCATGGCTGCCTGGGCTTTGTCTGAGTTGCTGTCGAATGACCCCGACTCGCAGGACCATTTTGCCCAGAGCGACATCATCAGGTCACTTGTTGGGCATTTGGTCTTTGAGACCGTTCCCGATTACAGCAACTATACCGTGCCCACCAAGTCGGCCATGTCCCTCTATTCAGTTGTGTGTATGGTAATCAATGATAATAATCATCTTGCCACCAAAATTGCACTCAAAGAGAAGGGAATGCGGTCGTTATCGGGCCTATATTTGAAAAGACAAAAGGCCAAGTTGGATCCAATCGTTAAGGCCTCCATGAAGGCGGAAGCCACTAGGGCTCTCTGCAAACTTGCCAAGAACAACACAAAGACTTGCAAAATTATAACGGAGTCCAAGGCCTTGCTTTGCTTTGCAATGCTATTAGAAAAGTCCAAAGGTGAAGTGCAGTATCATTCGGCCATGGCAGTAATGGAGATTGCAGCTGTAGCAGAACAAAATGCCGATTTCAGAATATCTGCGTTTAAGACTAACTCTCCCATTGCCAAGGCACTGGTTGACCAGCTTGTCAGAATTGTACAAGAAGATGATTCTGAATCTCAACTTTTGAGCAGTTGCATTAGATCAATCGGGTGCCTTGCTCGGACCTTCCATGCGAGAGAAACGACAATCATCCCTCCGCTTGTGAAACATCTACATCATAGAGAACTATCTGTGTCCCGAGAAGCAGCGATTGCTCTCAGTAAGTTTGCCTGCAGCGAAAATTATCTACATATGGAGCATTCCAAGACCATTATTGAGTCCTCTAGCGCTCCGTATCTGGTCCAGCTTGTGTACTTTGGGGAAGAGCTGGCTCAGATTCCCGCATTGATTCTTCTGTGTCACCTTGCTCTACATGTAGCTGACAGTGAAGCTTTTGGTAAGGCAGAAGCATTGGCAGCCTTGGATTGGGCATCCAAGCAAGTTACTTTCATTCAGGATCCTGTTTTGGAGAATCTGCTTCCGGAGGCCAAAACCAGTCTTCAATTTTACCAGTCAAGTAGATATCATGGATTCCACTAAACCGAATCGGGAGGACATGAATTACCTGGTTAAAACCCCCTAGTCACATGTAAAAATTACAGCCAAAACTTGTTTTTACTCATGTACAATATTATTGTAAAGTTGCTTAACCCAACCCATATTCATTATATTTTTGTAAAGTTTATTGTAAAGTTGCTTGACTCAACCTATATTCATTTGATTATTGTAAAGTTGCTTAACTCAACCAATATTCATTAGTGTAGTCATATAAATCATTGGCTGATTAAGTTTGTCCAATATTTATTAGTGTAGTCATATAAATTATTGGCTGATTAAGTATCCCTCTTTCAACAATCAGTGAAAACTTACTAGAAGCTGAAGTGTGTGTTGGCCAGAGCCATTGCAAGCCTTCAGCGAAAAGAAACTCAATCTTATTCATCTGTTCTTTTCGAACTTCACTCACTGAAGCAGGAGCTGCATGAGATGGTAACGATCCAGCATCAACAAAATGTCAGAATTGGAAATATGGAGCAACAGCTCCGCCTTCTTCAGGATGCAAAACCTTCACGATTTCCTGTCAATAATCCAGATTTTCCTATTTGATCTGATGTCAAATCTGCTTCTCTTTTTTCTCTTTTTGCATGCATTTTGTTGACAGGATCTATCAATGCTGCTTTATATGTAAATACTATGGTCATAGTAGAGTAGCACTAGATGCTACTGATCGGTTAAAACAATATAAATTCTAGTTAGCTTTCAACTCGTTAAGGTGGCCAACTGACCCGGTTTCCTTCGGGCGGGTTGAGGCACCACAACTGCTGATGTTTATATTTTTGCAACTTGCCCATCTTAATAGAAAATAGCAGGTCCTACCGAATTTACAAAAAAAAAATATATGAAGGGAATTTTTTTAGTATAGTAAAAAAACACCTTAAATTAGACACACTACTCTTCAAGAGAATTTGAATTAATTAATTTTCAGTAACTGTTAGAATTAATGGAGACTTAGCTGTTTAGATAGGATTAGAGTTTTGGTCTCAGATCCTACTATCTAGGGAGTGGTTGAAACCACCAGGTTAGTGTGAAAGCATATATGTATGAGGTTCTTCTCACTGAATAGTAAGTTCATTGTGTGGAGTGCTTGGGCACTCTCCAAGTATCTCACATGGAGAGCCATTTAGTTAATAAACTGTCAGTTTTTAACATGGTATCAAAGCTTCAGGTGAAAACTCAGTAAGTTTGTTGTGTGAAGATCCGTGATTTCGTGTTTCTTGGCTGGTGGCAGATACATGGGGATGACAGCCATGTTCCGAGTTGGGTGTTGAGCCCGTGAGCCCATGGTGAAAAGAAGTTGCCGCTCGGTGCTTTAATCGCTGACCGTTGTGGTGTGGCAAAGGAGCAACATTCTCCAAAGAGAGACAACGCAAGAATCCAACAAACCTGGAAAAAGCAACATCGAACAAATACCTGCAAGCAACGTCCAATAAATTGTTGAGGTTCTTGTCTTGTTGAAGGAACTAGTGTGGTGAGCTTGCAGATTTGTAAAGAAGAAAGAGTCGATCTGCGTTTCTGCATGGTGACGATGGGTCGTCTATGCTTGAGCTGGATGTGGATGGGCTTGCTCTAAATGACACTATGTATGAACACCCTCAGAACATTGCGTTGTGATTTGGTCCGAACGGCCTGCTTCGGATTTGCAGTGTTTCTCCACCTTTCAAGAGGTTGTTTGTTTGCTGTGTCGATGTTGATTGGTGGATTGGTAGCAACTCAACACAGATCCACGTTCAATTTTGGATTGGTGAGTCGACTTGTGTGTTGCTGAGTTCTGTAGGATAAGGCGAGGTCGAAGAGATCTTCATGAACCCACTGTTCAGGCCGTGGCCTCGTCACCGGCAAAGGGGTTGTTGTTCACAAGCTTCGAGAGTAGCTGATAGAATTCCATATTTTAACACTATTAATTGACATGGAATCGTTCCTGCTAGTGGAAAAACTTGGTCGCCAATTGGGCAAAGCTGCGAATTTAGAGGCGGCCACTAAATTGGAATGGATAGGTGGCCATGTTTGGTTGCTAGCGAGCTCGGCCAGCAGAGGGGCATGGTTATAGGGGTCAAGATAAAGCTCTGAGACATTCGTTAATGTGGTAAAGAATTACATGCATCCATATTGGATATCGATGGTGTTTCCAGCTTGTTGAGGTTGTTTGGGAATCAGAGTGATGCTCGTCGCAAGAGCCGAGGGCACTAAGACCTGCGTGGCATAGAAGCCACAGTCTACACCACAAGGTTCTATAGTTGAAGAGCTACCAAAGGGAGAAGTTTCTTGCCTGCGTGGTAACGGGGTTGTTGGAGCTCATGAGAGGACTGAGTGGAGTTTTTAAGAAATCTGTAAGCGAGATAAGCTGAAATTTTCCAATATGGCTGCACTTTTAGACATATTTGACCATGATGATATTTTTTTCACGAGGCTTGGTGGTTTTATCAATGACCACGATTATCGAGAGATACTATATGTTCTGCAACAACGTGAGATTGAAGACTCGCGAGTTGTTCCTCAGGAACGATGTAAAGAGGAACATATGTTTGAAGATCAAGAAGACCCACTAGTCGTTCTTGAGGAAGGGAGTAAAGAGGAACATATTGTTGAAGATCAACTGGATGAGCCACATGAATTTGATTACAAAGACTTGGCAGAAGAAGACAAAGCTGGAGAGAATTATGATGATCTCATGAATATTTCTGTGTGTGCAGATCTTAGCAACAACAACAAGGAGAAGCAACAAAGTTTGAAGATGAATTAAATTTTTTTGAAGCATGGCTTGAAAGACCATATCTTTATGAAGTCAACATGGAAGTTGCATCAATGAATGTTGAAGACAATATCGTTGATGTTCAGATGTTTGACACCGGAAGTAGTGAGAGGAAAAAATCTCCTACCAAGTTTGTACCCTCTAAAGTGTTATCAATTACCAGCAATCAAGATATACAAAATGACAACCTACACCCAAGATCGAGGAGGATAAGGGTTCAAGCATTTCGTCTCTGGGGAAGAAAAATTAAAAAGGAGGTGAAGATCTATCACTACCTCATGGCGAGAAAAGTAAAGATGAAGTCTTGCTTAGGAATGAAAAAGCATGGACTCTCAAACAAGAAGACTAAAATGAAAACCTCCGTTACCAAGTTTTTATGTTTTTATGTAAGCCTAGCTGAGACTGAGACCAGTAGGCATATGTTATTTTTTCAGTACCCTTTTTCCATTAAGGGGGAGTGTTAGAATTAATTAATACTTAGTTGTTTGGATATGATTGAGACTCTAATATTAGGTCTGCGATCCTACTATCTAGGGAGTGGTTGACACCACCCCATTAGTGTGAAAGCCTATATGTATGAGGCTCTTCTAACTGAATAGTAAGTTCATTGTGTGAAGTGCTTGGGCACTCTCCATGTATCTCACCTGGAGAACCATTTAGTTAAATAGATTGTCAGTTTTTAATAGTAACTGCAACATTCTTGATATGTTTGAGTCTAATTTAACATATATTATATCAAAGAGAATCAATTAAAAATGAATCATAACACCTCTACTATAGGTGCATTTAAATAAGCTAATCCTAAAAAATCTATTGTGATGCCTATTGGAAGAACATTATAGATGGACACCTACACTCCTTTCTACACTAATGTCACATAAAAATTTGGTTGGCATGGATAGAAAATATGGATCATGACGACTATGATTATTAATAAGATTATGAGATTGGAATATTTAAGTTAGATATATATGTGAGGTTTTGGTATTGGTTAGTTTCAATCATGGTGGATGTTGAAATAGTAGATGAGATAGATGCAATGACACTTGATAAAATGGATGATAATGGATAAGGATGAACCCAATGTTGACAAACTTAAAGGAGCATCAGAAGGAAACATCAAAAACATACTAGAGAAACATAAAGAGTATGAAACTTCCATATAATGGAGGGCAACCTTGAAATTCTAAGAAACTGAGTGTTCACTATCTTTCCTAACTATTTAAATCTCTTTGGTGGTCAAGTGATAGGTCAAAGGATTAATACAATGAAAAAATAATATAATCAGAAAAATGTATCGTAATTGAAATTTCATGCTTAGTCGGCTCACCATGTTTTATAAATTTGTTTCAATAAAGCACATTGACGTAAAATCTTTCCTCCTAAAATAGAAAATAAATTTCCCTAGGACTCCAATGACTATTCTCTAAATTTTTTTTTAGTAAAACTATCTTCTAATCACTCTCAATGAATGATGATCAAGTCCATTGAAGGAGTGACTAAAATTATGCCAGAAACAACTATACTGAGGGGCACTAGGGGAAATTCCCAGTGCCCAAAAACTATTTCTCTTAGGTGCCTTCTCAATCCCATGAAAGTGACACTTGTTATGAACTTATCATTATCCAACCAAGATACATTTTCATAGATGGCTAAAGGGGATCCTAGATTCCAAGGGTTAATGGAAAACAATGAAACTTAAAAGAGCTAGTAACTCCATCAAACTCTAGGTCCCAATCTAAGCATCAACACTTAGAAAATAATGGTTTTCTATCCAAACATGTTGTAACCACATCGATTGAAAATTATTTTAAAGAACCATAGAAGAAAGCAACTATGTGTCAATACAAATGATCATGAAAAATTATGTAGATACTTGTCCCCACAAAAATAACCTAACTACAAGATTATTTTGGCCTTAAGTGAAGAATTTAGTTGGTTGAAAGTTAATTTGTTAGTTTTAAAAGGGCAAGAATTGTGTTGTAAACCAAGCATATGTGAACAAAGTGAGAAGTATATGCATAAGTGGTGAGACAACACTTGAAATGAAATGCTACAAATGAAATACATATTGTTGAAAATGAAGTATTGAAAAAAAATGCAAGAAAGGAAAATAAATGCACTATGAAAATAATGAAATAAAAAGAAGCCGCTAGGGCTCTCTGCAAACTTGCCAAGAATAACACAAAGAATTGCAAAAGTATAACAGATTCCAAGGCCTTGCTTTGCTTTGCAATGCTATTAGAAAAGTCCAAAGGTGAAGTGCAGTATAATTCGGCCATGGCAGTAATGGAGATTGCAGCTGTAGCATAAAAAAATGCCAATTTCAGAAGATCTGCGTTTAAGACCAACTCTCACATTGCCAAGGCATTGGTTGACCAGCTTGTCAAAATTGTACAAGAAGATGATTCTGAATCTCAACTTTTGAGCAGTTGCATTAGATCAATCGTGTGCCTTGCTCGAACCTTCCATGCAAGAGAAACGACAATCATCCCTCCCCTTGTGAAACATCTACATCATAGAGAACCATCTGTGTCCCGAGAAGTAGCGATTGCCCTCAGTAAGTTTGCCTGCAGCGAAAATTATCTACATATGGAGCATTCCAAGGCCATTATTGAGTCCTCTAGTGCTTCGTATCTAGTCCAACTTGTGTACTTTGGGGAAGAGCTAGCTCAGATTCCCGTATTGATTCTTCTGTGTCACCTTGCTCTACATGTAGCTGACAGTGAAGCTTTTGGTAAGGCAGAAGCATTGCCAGCCCTGGATTGGGCATCCAAGCAAGTTACTTTCATTCAGAATCCTGTTTTGGAGAATCTGCTTCCAGAGGCCAAAACCAGTCTTGAAGTTTACCAATCAAGTGGATATCATCGATTCCACTAAAATGAATCGGGAGGACATGAATTACCTGGTTAAAACCCCCTAGTTACATGTAAAAATTACAGCCAAAACTTGTTTTTACTGTACAATATTATTGTAAAGTTGCTTAACCCAACCCAGTTTTGTAAAGTTGCTTGCCCAAACCTATATTCATTAGATTATTGTACACATGATCCTTTCTAGTCGGATGGTTGTGCCCATGTCATGGATTCATGTATTCATATATTCATGATCCTTTTTAGTTGGATGGTTGCCTCCATGCCATGGATCCTTGTCAAATATTTATTGTTAGGCATACTTACATTAGATGTCATATATATTGTATTATGTTTGGATTGTAGGTATCCTAACAGTGGTTCTCTAAATTCCTTGTTTTTATTTGTAAAACACTTCATCCATCACTTTCTATTCTGACTTCATGCTTTAGGGGGCATATTTTATACAGTATTTTGTCATACTCCACTTTGTGTCGTCATGCCACCAGTGTTGCAAAATATGTTCTCCATCAAACATGCCTAAAACATCCCTGAAGAAATGAAAGAAGACTTGATTTAAAAATATTATGAAAATATTTTCAAACACCTTGTTTTACAAACCCAACGCGCTTTGCATAACTAATGACCCATGCTTGTCACCTTTTGAAAAACATGTGTCTAGCGCTGGCAACGTGACCTTTGTCAGGAAAATCTGCACTAGCCCTCTTCAGGCATTTTTTTCCAAAAATGGAGGAGAAGCTTCCCTTACTAGAAGCCTCAAGAATGACGGCATGGTTTCAAGTTGTTGATGATAGGAGTAAAACCTCCCATTCATGGCCATGGATCCTCTTTCCATGGATCTTGCCCTTAAGATGTGGAAATCCTCCCACATTTTATGGATCCTCAACTCCCTCTCCTTCCCTATAAATGAAACCCCTACCATCCACTAATGGTTGGTTGCCATCCTATAAGTTGAAGCATGCCCAATTGTTGCCCACTTGTGAAGGAGGAAGTTGTTTGAAGAGTTGAGGCTAGGACTTGGAGTCTCACCAGAAGGAGGCGTCCAACATCAAGGCTCCTAGTTGTATTGCTACCTTTACAATTCTATTATAATACTTTATCTGTTTCCTTTCCATAAATATGTTTATTTTTGCATGTTTATTATAGTGATCCTTGATTTGCTACATAACTTATACTAGAGATCGTTATGCTTGGTATGTGTTTTTTGCCTCCACTTGTTTTTCCTTACAGGCATTTGTATTCGCCAATGGAGAGGACATCGTGAATGTGGAAGCGTAAGAAGCAAGGCTGACATCAAGGACAGACATTAGCATCAGAAAGAGGTAGGGCATCTATCCTTCTTCGTGTTTTTCTAGCATAAGTTAGGAAAGGTTACATATATTTGTCTCATTTGTTGCTAGATCCTCTCATTAGGACTAAAGGGATCACTTATGTTCGCAGAAGGGATTGCCTGCACAACAGGAGTTTGTGATAAAGCTTATTTTATATGTTGATGATCTTGTATTGATTTCTAAATTGACCCATGGATTGCAGATGCACCTATATGCCCTTGAGCACTTTTGCAGAGAAGTGGGGATGCAAGTCAATACTAGCAAGACCAAAATAATGATTTTCTCTAATAAAAGGAAGCAGAGCCGACATATGTTCTTCTTTGAAGGCAACATTCTTGAAGAAGTAAATGAGTACAAGTACCTTGGGTTTGATTTCAGCAACAAACTTAATTGGGAGGAATGCAGAAAAGAAGAGAATTTTAGGAGGGTGGAAAGCATTATACGCTCTTCAAAACAGATGTAGAGAGACAGAGTTATGGGATTTGAAAATGATTAAGTGCCTTTTGGACTCCTAGTTTTTCAAGTGATGTTAATGATATGGGTGTGAATTGTGGGCTAGCAACACCCCTGTCTCTAAATGGAAACAAATTGAGAAAATCCAGAAAGTTTGGTACCTTATGAGATAATATTGAGTGAAAGAGGAGCAACTCCCATAGAAGCAATTGCTACGGTGCGGCTCATAAGATATATAAAAAGAATTGAACAAATGGGAGTAGGTAAATGGCCTAAAGTTATCTTCAAAGAAGGCATGAGTGAAAGAAAGAAAACATGGATGAGACAAAACTACACATGGATGTAAAAATGGAATATCTACCTCAATGCCTATCCCACAAATAGCAAGGAGGTAAATAATTTTGTTATGAGGAAGTTTCGTAAATGATTATGGGGAAAAGAGTTGGGTAGAAAGAAAAAGTATTATATTGAGGAATTCAACCCTATGAGTGATCTACAGACTATAACAAAAAGAGTATATTGGAGAGGGAAAAGGTTCTTATTGCTCAATTAAGAACCAACTCGCATCAACTTTGGTGTGAAACACGACAGTGGAAAAGGCCTAAAGAAGCTTGGGAAGAATGAGTGTGTACATTTTGGGGCAGTGGAATGGAAAAAAAAATAAAAAAGATAAATAAATAAATAAATAAAAATCATTATGGAATGTGATGAGTTCAAAGACATAAAGTTATGGTAATATGGCATTGTCTTTTCAACGAGGAGATTGTTGGAAGGTTGGGCTAGCTAATCATCAATTTCAATAAGAAAATGATTGAATTGCAAAAGGCCAAAAGCACAGAATGATGGTCCCATAGTCTATTTTTAGTCTCGTGGACGTTAAAATATCATTTCATTTATATGCTTATGAAAATTAACTATCTAATTAAGCGAAAAGGATGAGCGTTATGGTTATGGCAGGGGCACACATAAGCACCTGGAGGTTACAGTGGTAGCTGACTATTTTTAGTCTCGTGGACGTTAAAAGATCATTTCATTTATATGCTTATGAAAATTAACTATCTAATTAAGCAAAAAGGATGAGCGTTATGGTTCTGGCAGAGGCACACATAAACACCTGGAAGTTACAGTGGTAGCCATTGGAATCGGCTTGTATCACCTCAGTATAAGATGCCCAATTGTCAATTCCAAATATCACCTAGTATAAGACAATCACTTGTCAATTCCTCTAGAAACCCATATATATATATATATGTATATAATCATCCTCTTTTGAAAAAATTTAGCAATTTTTTTATAACTTATATAATAAGTAAAGTAAATTAAATCAATAATAAATTGGAACTTGAAAAGTTATAAATTTTCAATTAATTACTTTGCTTTAGTTCTAAGAGCTCTTTTAAGGAATGTTTCTAAGACGATAATTTTAAAAAATCGAAAGTTAACAATTAAGTTAAAACTTTATAAGGAAAAAGTATTACTTTAATAACAAAGTTAAAAGGTAAAGCATTATAAGGAAAACGTATTACTTTAATGACAAAGTAAAAAGATAGGTTAATTTTATCAAAGATTTAATTAAAAAAATATTAAACTATTAAATATATATCATTTTATAATATTTTATAATTTAATATTAAGGGAAAATCATTAATTTAATAGTAAAGTAAAATTTTCAATTAATTTTATTTAAAAATTTAAATCAAAAAAATTATTATTTTTTAATTATTAAATATATACATTTATATTTTTTATTTATTTTTTCATTATACTAAATTTATTTTTATATTTTAAATAATAATTATAATCTAAAAAAAACATGAAAAAACACTCCATTAAAATCATATTGTTAAACTATACTTATGAAAACTATCTAATTGCTCAATGTAAATATTAAAGGTTATAGTGGTAGGTGTTGGAATCAACCTATGTAATGTGAGTTGTCAATTCCTCTACACTAAAAAAAATAATAATCTCCACTTTTTTTGGAAAAAATTAACAATTTTTTTATAACATTATATAATATATAAAGTAGATATAATCATAATAAATTGAAACTTGAAAATTTGTAGATTTTCAATTAACTGCTTTTTTTTTAATTTTAAGAGCTCTTTAAGAAATATTTCTTTAGAAAATTTAAAATTAGTAATTAAAATAAAATATTATTTTAATAACAAAATAAAAATTTCAATTAATTTTATTTAAAATTTAATTAAAAATTTAAATAACAAATTAGTTTCAGATTATTAAATATATATCATTTATTTCTTTTAAAATTTTTCCAATATACTAAATATTTCTACATTTAAAATAATAATTATATTGTAAAAAACTATTAAAACAAAAAACAAAAAAGACGAAACAAAAACAAAAACAACTCCATTAAAATCAGATCACATAGTTAAACTATGCCTGCGAAAAATACCTACCAATATTTCTGGGCCGATTTACTTCATTTTTAAACGAGCGGAAACCTGTAAATCAGCCCTCTGAAGTTAGAACAAGTAACTTTTTGAAATTCTTGATCACAGTGAAATACGTTAAAATCCCAAAAAACCATAGTCTAGAACGTCAAATTCCGAGCCCGATGTTCTTTTTACGAGTGATGAGATGGTTAGTTTTTTTAAAGAGTAGAATTGGTTCACAAAACAATTTTTTGTCAGCTTTCCGTAAAATTTGATATTTTTTTACAAATTTTAAGTATAGTGGTTAAGTTTTAAGGTTTTGGTATTTCTAAAGTTTTTGATGATGTTGAATTTATTTCTATCATAAAAAAAATAAGATTCAAACACTCTTATCATAAAAAAGCTTAATACTAACTGATATTGCAAAAAGTATATAAAACCATTTGCCTGCAATATACAAAATCACTTGCATACACTATACAAAGTCCTACAAAGTCCTTGCTTGTGAACTTTGTTTGGATAATAGCATTAGGTACTTAATTTAAGAATTTCTGTTAAAATAGATGATATAAAATAAATAGTTTTTATAATAAGTGGTACTATTTTAAATATAAGGATTCTTATTTTTCAAATTCTTTTTATCACATATATTTTCATTTTAATAAATAAATGTTATGTAATTGTAACAAAGCAGGAAGTATAAGTGTTAATTTTAATTTCAATGATAAATTTATTTATTTTTAATATATATATATATATATATATATATATATATATTTTTTTTTTTTTTTTAATTTAATTTTTTTTAAATAAAACAAACTATATTACAAATATACTTCAACATATTATAATTTCAAAAATAATATATTTTATAAAATTTATAATAAAAGTTTTAAACAATTCAGTTTGAAGCAATAATCCTTTCAAATAACAACTTACAACCAAATAACAAACATCATTGAAGTAATAATCATTTCTAATAACAATTCACAACCAAATAACAAACATCCTTCCCAGTTTTACTCAAGACTAATCATGAATAAAATAAGCCATTTTGAGTGGCTTATGAATAATCTCTTTTTACTAAAATCACACATAATTTTTTACATATAATTAAAATAAGTATTTGAGCATGACTAAACGATAAAATAACGGATATGAAAAACAAGTAACTGGAAGATTCACTTGACCGTTTAATGTAAAAAAGTATTTGAGGATGGGTAAAGGATAAAATAACGGATATAAAAAGACAAATAATTATAATAAAAAAAATTCGTTAGATTTAAATTTGAAATTTTAATCTATATAGATTTTTTTAATTTTAATTTGAATAACAAATATTTATGAGCTTTTTAATTTTATGAACCTGAAAATAACTCATAAAACAAACTACTTTACAAACAAATTTCTACATTTCAACCCTTCTCCTGTGTTCAAGGTATTGATGAGTGCTCCCAACTTCACAACCCTCACCCGTCCCCTCACTAAATCAATTATCCCAAGAGGTAACTGCCATGGTATTTGCTTACCTGTCCCTACTGTCGTTGAAAACTTCACTTTTTAAAATATTAACTTCACTTTTTAAAATATTGTGATTTAAATGTGATAAAAAATATTGTTAAAGTATTTCATGTAGCCATCGTTGTAAAAGTCTTCGCATTCTAAAATATTGTCATTTAAATGCGATAAAAAATATTGCCATCGTGGTAAATTAAGAAAGCAGAATGAACCAAACAATATTGGCCAGACAAGATAAGGGACCCTACTAATGATTCCCTTTATTCGTTCAAAGCTTTCGAAAGAAGGCAGAGTTTAACCAGAGTTGTTTTTTTTTTTTTTTTTTTTTTTTTTGGGGAGTTTTCTGTATTGGAATTTAGTGAAAAAAATTGAGGTTAAATTTTGATTTGTGTTATTTAAATTGGTTTTTTTATTATATATGAATTATCCTGAAAAATTCTGAAGACTTTGATCGTAAAAAGATTATTCATCAAACTTATGATATTAATAAATTCTTACTAGATTTAAAAAAAATCTAAACTAAAAAGATCTAAAAAAATCTTCAACTTATGATTTTAATAAATTCTTACTGGATTTTAAAAAAATCTTCTAAAAATCACACCACACTAAAAACAACAAGATTACCCATCAAACTTGTGATTTTAATAAATTCTTACCAAATTTTTAAAAACTCGAAACTAAAAAATCCAAAAATATCCTTAAGAAAATCACACCACACAACTCGTTTGATAATTTCATTTAACTTCAATCTGTGGCCGAGTTCGATAATTTCATAATCCCCACACACAATTTCTTAACCGGCTTTGTTCCTGAGATGTAGGCCAGATTCTTCCAACACGTGAATGTGATGACTTCTGACACGGTTTTCTCAATATCAATGAGGTTCGCGATGATGTCACTAAATGAGGATATCATGGCGTAGTGCAAACCGTAACAATTTTACTTTTGAAAAACAATATAAATTTTGGTATGATTTTTGAAAATAGAGTTATATGATTTTAACCAATTGTGGTTTTGTTAAACAATGCTAAATCATTTTGTTCAATTTTTTTTTTTTAGAAGTTTATGGAGATATAGGAATTGTTTAAATGATCAAAAGTGATTGGCAAAAAAGTTTCAAGAAATCTTGCAGTAGCAGTGTTTGAATCATGTTTTTTATGGTGGAAATGGATTCAGCACCATCAAAAATTTCTAGGGCACCAAATTTTTTTAAGTTTGACAGATACAAACTAGATTTTCAAAAATCTCTGCCTAATTTTATTAAAATCTTACCCAAATTTCCATGATTTTGAAGGCAAAAACACAGGCTGGTTAGACTATGGCTTATCCAACACCAGATATGGCCTGCAGAACCTTGATATCATGGGCATTGGATAGCAAAAGATGACAGGAATCCAACTTTTTTTTCTCCAAAATTAATAGTGAAAGTAGTTGAATCATATTTTTGATAGTGAAAATATATTAAGCAACATCAAAAACAGTTTAAAAACTTTGACAGTTGTAATTTCCAATTTTACGAAAATTGAAAATTTTAATGTTTTGGAGCCAATGTGAACTCTCACTAGGCGGATATATCCATGTCGTCCAACGTGCATGTTATCCAACACCAGATATGACCTGCATAACCGAATGGTTCTGGAGTTGACTCCGTTCAGTGTCCATCACGTTTTAGAATAGCGCTCCACTCCACTTACCTCCGACGTGTATACGCGGGAGGCACCGACGAGCATGAGAAGTATGAATGAAAAAAGAAGCAACAGCCATTGTAATTGTCAAAGTGAAAGAATTGCGAAATCGTCTCAAAGTTCGAAGAAAGAATCGAGGCAGTGAAAGTTCGAAGAAAGAATCGAGGCGGTGCTAGACGAGGATCTCCTCTCCACTCCCGTGGAAGGCACCGATGAGCATGAGCACTATAAATGGAGAAGGAACCAACACCAAGTCATGTAGGAATTGTCAAGGGAAAGAATTGAGGAATTCTCTGCAAATTTTGAAGAAAAAATCCGTCTCCAACTCCTAATACAGAAGAGAATAGCATTTCGTGGCGGGGCTTGACGAGAAAGAGAGAGAAACAAAATGGCGAAGATAGTAACCCAGATGCTGGCGTCCCCTATCCAGTTAGCCGATGATGTATCCAAATTGGCTGAAGAATCTCATTCGTTCAAGCAGGAATGCCTGGAAGTGAAGAAGCAGGCCGACAAATTAGGAGCCCTCATTCGCCAAGCCGCGCGAGTCTCAGGGATCCTGTACGACAGACCCACGAGTCGAATCATGGAAGAAATCAATCGAGTTCTGGGAAAGGCTCTGCTGTTGCTCACCAAATGCAGGCGCAACGCGATGCTCAAGAGGGTTTTCACCATTACATCGCCCGCGGCCTTCAGAAAAATTACCCTCTTACTGGATAGCTCCATCGCGGACGTGACGTGGCTTCTGAAAGTCTCTGCCGGCGGTGAAGACCGAGAGGAGCAT
This sequence comes from Pinus albicaulis, assembly GCA_034641835.2. Lineage (NCBI taxonomy): Eukaryota > Viridiplantae > Streptophyta > Pinopsida > Pinales > Pinaceae > Pinus > Pinus albicaulis. The sequence continues at coordinate 497,193,723 of CM076581.1, read as the reverse complement.
TTGGGGTTGCCTCCCATAGCCAGCAACGATCCCATGCTCGGCCTCATTTGGGAACAGATTGCGCACCTGCGCACCGGTAGAAACCCCGAAGATAAAGCCGAGGCCGCAGCCTCGTTGGTGTCACTGGCCCAGGACAACGATCGCAATGGAAAACTGATCGTGGAAGAAGGCGGAATCGGGCCGTTGTTGAGGCTCATCAAGGAAGCGGGCACTGTAGAAGGGCAGGAAGCCGCCGCAAAAGCGATAGGGATACTAGCTGGTAAGGATCCTCAATGCGTTAGTCAGATGATTCGAGAGGGTGTTTCTTCTGTTTTTGCGAAGGTCTTGAAGGATGGTGGTTCTATGAAGGTTCAGACCATGGTTGCCTGGGCTCTGTCTGAGTTGCTCTCCAATGACCCTGACTCGCAGGACCATTTTGCCGAGAGCGACATCATCAGGTCACTTGTTGGGCATTTGGCCTTTGAGACCGTTCCCGATTACAGCAACTATACTGTGCCCTCCAGGTCGGCCATGACACTCTATTCAGTTGTGAGTATGGTAATCAATGATAATAATCATCTTGCTCAGACCAAAATTGCGCTCAAAGAGAAGGGAATGCGGTCATTATCTGGGCTATATCTGAAAAGACAAAAGGCCAACCTGGATCCAATCGTTAAGGCCTCCTTGAAGGCGGAAGCCACTAGGGCTCTCTGCAAACTTGCCAAGAACAACACAAAGACTTGCAAAAGTATAACGGAGTCCAAGGCCTTGCTTTGCTTTGCAATGCTATTAGAAAAGTCCAAAGGTGAAGTGCAGTATAATTCGGCCATGGCAGTAATGGAGATTGCAGCTGTAGCAGAACAAAATGCCGATTTCAGAAGATCTGCGTTTAAGACCAACTCTCCCACTGCCAAGGCACTGGTTGACCAGCTTGTCAGAATTGTACAAGAAGATGATTCTGAATCTCAACTTTTGAGCAGTTGCATTAGATCAATCGGGTGCCTTGCTCGGACCTTCCTTGCAAGAGAAACGACGATCATTCCGGCCCTTGTGAAACATCTAGATCATAGAGAATTGTCTGTGTCCCGAGAAGCAGCGATTGCTCTCAGCAAGTTTGCCTGCAGCGAAAATTACCTACATATGGAGCATTCTAGGGCTATTATTGAGTCCTCTAGCGCTCCGTATCTGGTCCAGCTTGTGTACTTTGGAGAAGAGGTGGCTCAGATTCCTGCACTGATTCTTCTGTGTCACCTTGCTCTACATGTAGCTGACAGTGAAGCCTTTGCTAAGGCAGAAGCATTGCCAGCCCTGGATTGGGCATCCAAGCAAGCTACTTTCATTCAGGATCCTGTTTTGGAGAATCTGCTTCCGCAGGCGAAAGCCAGTCTTCAAGTTTACCAGTCAAGTGGATATAATGGATTCCACTAAACTGAATCGGGAGGGCATGAATTACCTGGTTAAAATCCCCTAGTCACATGTAAAAATTACAGCCAAAACTTGTTTTTACTCATGTACGATATTATTGTAAATTAGTTGCTTGACCCAACCCATATTCATTATATTTTTGTAAAGTTTATTTAAAGTTGCTTGACCCAACCCATATTCATTAGAATATTGTAAAAGTTGCTTAACTCAACCAATATTCAATATTCATGAGTGTAGTCATATAAATTATTGGTTGATTATGTTTGTCCAATATTTATTTATTATTGTAGTCATATAAATTAGCATTTGCACCTAAAATAATGTTGTAAGATAAGAAGAAAGAGTAGCCTAGAAGAAATAGGAAGGCAATAGCATAGGAAAGAGTAACCTAGAAGAAATAAGATGTTGCAGAGAAAGAGCCATCGTGAAAGAATGAAAGGAAAATTTTGCTTCCATGGAAGGAGGTCGTGGATGTTTCAAAGATATTGATGATAAAAGTTATCAACTAGAAAATTTTATAGAGTTTCTTAACCCAACCCATATTCACTAGTATAGTCATGGCCCACTAAGTTTGTCCAAATATATAGGAATTTTTTTTAACTCACGATCACTTATATTTATATTTATATACTTGTAAATTATATATATATATATATATATATATATATATATATATATATATTTTAAAAGAGGTTTTAGAAGAGGCTTGCATATGAAGAGATTTGATCTCTTTCACTGTGTCAGATTTATATTTAAGATAAATTTATATATTATATACATACACAATGTGTAATTTTTCAATGTTTAAATTGTATTTTTGAACTCTATATAAAATACATAACTTAAATTAAGTCTAGAAAATATTTGTTGCTATATAGAATACATAACTTAAACTAAGTCTAGAAAATATTTATTATATTTTATGGAAATTTACAAAAAAAATGTGTCTGATAAAAAACCAAAATGTAAAATTCTCACACTACATTTTAATCATAAGACTAAATATTTTTTAACTACTTTATATGATATACACAATTTTTTTAACAATATATAATATATACATAATTGACAATAAAATATTTTACATATGTATTGAAACATTTTATTTATGCACTACATAGCCCACATTAAAATGATTTTTTTTGTTATTAATATATTTCTAAGTATATGTCAATATTACTTAACTCTATATATTAAAATATTTTATTGATGATTCACATTGATTTTTTTAGTTATCATGAATATATTTAAATTTAACATATTAATTTTATATTAAGAATTGAATGAATTACAATTTTCCAGGAAACACTTATATTTTTTATTTTGTTTATTAAAATTTTCAAAAAAAAAAATTATACATTGAATATTTTATTATATACAACATTAAAATATATTTTTTTAACAATTTTTCTATATAGTTAACCTAAATATTCAAGTAGTTAACATAAATAAAAAGCAACATAAATTAGTTAACTTAGATAATAAATTAGCTAACCTAAATATTCAAGTAGTTTATTTAAATCTTGTGTTGAAATATTTTTTAAAAATATAAGGTTTACTTGATTATGTGCCCTTGTGGGACCCCTTACATAGGTGAAACCAGTCGATCAACTAATCAAAGAATTCATGAACATATAAGATTTGAATTACATAACATATAAATATTAATATATAACTTATTATTAAAAATAAAATAAATATATAAAATTGAAACTATAAATATTATTTATTTATTAATTTTTTTAAATAAATAAATAGAAAAAAAAATAAAACAAAACAAAATAAAATAATTATTATTTTAAAAATAGAAAATAGAAAATAAATATATATAAATAGTCAACATTTAATTTATTCTTCAAAAATATATTAAATAATTATTATTTTTTTTAAAAATAAAATAAATATATAAAATTTAAACTATAAACATTAAACTTTTAATATATTCTCTAATAAATAAATAAACAAATAAATTATTATTATTTTGATTTTATTTTCTATTTTAGTCAAACTAGCCATTAATTTACAAACGACTAGTTGGAGCTTTACTTTGATGTAATTTTCACCGAAAGATTTTACTCATACTTTATCATTCTTTTTGTTTAAGTTGATATGAAATTATATACATCATGCCTACATCTAATATTTTGTTTATGACTAAGAGTGAGTGAAATATTTTTAACAAATTGGATTGTAATATAACAAATAAATCTATTGACGTAGTAAGGTTGGAATTATTGATGTTTTATAATGTTTTAATTAAAACTAACTAAAAATACAAATTCATTTGTTTTATTTATTTTTCTAAATTAGGCTACTTTTGTTATATCATACAATTCAAAAATTACAGTTCTCATCCTCCCGAATTGGCAAGCCAATTTCGGAGGGAAATATCGAGTTCAAAACCACAAAAAGGGGTTTCCCTAAACAGGAAACCAGCCCAATAGTGGAGCACAGAAAGTCTGGAATAAGCTGCCCATAGTGGGAACCTAGCATTACAAGTGGCATGTTTGAGACAAAACCAAAAAACTAGAAACATCAAAATAACATAAAATTGACTGAAATGAGAGATAAGCACCTAGCAATTAAGCAGATGGAGAATTTGCATCCTTTTCTGGAGGGTGGAATGACTCTTCCACAATTCTGCATACATATTCAAACTCATCATCCTCCAGCTTGGACACGTGGGAAGTCGACAGAGGAAGAAGCATCGCGTTGTCATCAGGCGAAATGGAGGAAGCCACTAGAGCCCCATCACTTGCACTGGTGCTGTCCTCATCCGAGCTCAAGCTTCCATGGTCGCTGCTCGAGGCACTTTGCACAGGCCGGGCCACCATCTTGCGGGGGGAGAAGGCGAGAGCAAGAGGGATGGTGGACAAGAAACTTCTCTTTCTGGAGCGAAGGCCGGAGCCAGAGGCTTCAAAAGGCGATTTCAGAAGGTGGAGAGATAGGTGAGCTGAAAGATTGATGGGGCCGAGGATATTCGGCTCCGCCTAGTCAACCGAGAGATTCACAGTCCTGCTTGTTGAGGGAGATATGGGAGGTCGGGATGGAAGACCACGACCCCTTCCTCTTTAGCACTGCATGCGGTGGCGTCTAGGCATGGCAGAGGAGTGGGAGTGGGGCAGAGATGGCTGAGGGGTCGCAGAAGCACTAGATGGGCCAAAGGGGGAGCTTAAGGCCAGAGCAAAGTTACCATAGGAGCAAGGAATGGAGCAGAGGAGCTAGGGGCTGGCTGAGACACCAGGAGCGTCTGTGCAGAGCTGAAGGGAGAGACAAACTGCAGAATTGGGAGCAGGGGTGGCAGATTTAAGGGCTATGGGAAACGGTGAAGGCATGTGTGTTGGCATAAATGTGCAGATGACGAAATTAATGGTGGAGGACGTCGAATGGAGGCGAGCGAGGGTGGTGAGTAAATACCCCATGCACCAACATTTAAACCATATCAGGTATCCATGTGTGCGCGCACAGGGATGGAAGGTGTCCTGCCATCTTGCGGCCGTGTGGTGCTCCTGCTTAGCTCGAACTAACACCTGCATTCGGGAAATTCATTTTTTTTATTATAATCAGTTTCTTTTTCTATTAAAAATATTTATTTATTTATTTTAAAATAGACATGTGTCAATTCGAGGTTGATCACACATCTCTCATGCTTAAAATAGATTTATACTGATAAGTAATATTATATATATATATATATATATATATATATATATATATATATATATATATATATATATATATATATATATATATATATATATATATATATATATATATATATATATATATATATATATATATATATATATATATATACATATATATATCTATATATATATATATATATATATATATATATATATACATATATATATATATATATATATATATATATATATATATATATATATATATATATATATATATATATATATATATTTATGAGATGTAAATAGTAGATTTATGTAGAGCTTAGTCTTATGTTTTAAATTTTATAAGAAAATATTGAAGATAAGAGTCACTCATGGCAAAAACCAATAATATTAATCATATTTATATGGAACTAATATGTTAATAAAATATATTTGGAAAGAGGGTATTATTAACTAGGAATATTCGTATAAAATTGTATTGTATTGTCAGGTGTTGTTTTTTTTATAGATTTTGCAATAAGATCATGATATATTGCATTGTATATGTTGAAATGGATTACATTTTTGAGTGAATACGAGAATTTTTATTTTTATTTATTTATTTTTTAATTATGCTTTTTTTCAAGACAACCAAAATTTAGATATATCTCACTTGATAATAAACATTTATTGGGAAAATATGAGAAAGGAGTAATAAAGGAAATTTTATTGGGGCTATGTGGATGTGAACTTGTATGATAGATATGGAGTCAAAATAGGTTTAAATTTAAGTTTTAAGATATATACATAGTTTGTAATAGTATTTTTTGTGAAGTAAAGGTTTTGTATTGCATGTGAACAAAAGATTACATTTCAATGTCCAAGGTTTAATCTGTTTAGCTCCTAGGAAGGCCAAAACAAGTTTTTGGGCCACTTAGGCCTATTGTAGATTGGTAATTGTAAAAATAGTGCATAAGAGTAAAACCAAGAAAATTAAAAGGAAATCAAGAAGAGTTATTTGAATCAGCGACTTCTACTTGGATGGGCTCCTCGTTGTTGCTAGGAGAGAAAACTAGTTCACGAGGGATGCCCATGTGTTTTTCAATCTAACCTAGCCTTTGTCCCATTGTTCTAGATTTAATTACATGTGATTTAAAGAGAGAAGAATGTCCTCTCTACCTTCATTTTTTTCTATTAGCACTCTTCCTAGGAGAAATTTGAGGAGACAGTAGATATCCACAGTGTACATGTATTAATTATATGTTCCACGAGTATGACTTATATTTGGAACATAATCATCAACCTATTACAACACTTCAATGTTCGTAAGGGTATGGCACTTGGATGCCAATTCCCTTTCAACCTGAGATAACTCCTCTTGAATTGATTTTTGAATGAATTTCTTGAACCAAGTTGTTGAGCTTTCAATTCTCAATTGGGCGTGATTATGCCCACATTCTTGATAGTATGTTGCTTCGTCGTGGACACAAGCACACTAATGTGGCATGATATATTTTTTTGGAGTGATTTGGGGATAAAATTGGACTAAGAATATTGCAGGCCAAGAACATAAATTCGTGGAGGAACTAAGCCTATGATGAGAGAAGCCAATGAGAACAAACTCTTCCTTAAGAGGATTTCTTAGGAGTCGTACCCAAGAAATTCTTCTAGTGACTTTTGGAAAGCAAGAAGCCACTATCCTAGAAGTGAGTATCTTTCCTTCACCCTATCTAGATACAATAGACCACACTAACATTGACAAGAAATGACAAGTACAAAATTTTACTCAAAGGAGAAGATCACAAATTTGTGTGACCAGTATTAGTCACCTTCCATGACCCATATGCTTGGCAGAACTTCAAATGTCTAACGTGGTTGTCTCAGTCGTTTCCTTCTCATACTCAACCAGTGCACTGGAAGATCAAACAAGAGTATGAAAAATATCTAGGAAACATTGGTAATGAGCTTGCATTTACTGGCAAATCCCCGACAGAGCTACTAGTATAAGCACAAACCCTAAATAGTAACTTGAATAATAACCATAAAGGCATAACCATGAACCATTGCTATATTATATAGGAAAAACACTCATACTAAATGTGTTGCATAGGTTTTGTCCCCAAGAAATTTCCCTGAGACTTGAATCTCAGTTGGAGACCTCCCACGAAGTGATGAAGAATGAACTCCTTTAGCTATAAACTAGACCATAACCCCTTCACATGACATGAAATGAATGCATAATTTATGAGATTGGAAAAAAATGGCAGCCTTGTTAGGTGAGAAATTATCCATCCCATATATGATCTTGGGCCTCACTATATGTCTCACCATTAAACATCGATTGTAAGGTCTGAAAATGGGTTTTGTGCATATTATTAGGAAGAAATTAAATATGCTCCCTTGTGTTTGTTGCATGGAATCTAAAAAGCCACTATGGGTATGTGTTACCACTATCACACGAAGCCACACATGTGTTCCCACATTCCACATACTCATGGCCTAGTGGGACAGTTGCAACCTACACCCACCCTTTCTTGAATCTAGCACGCCATTTATAGGATACATAGTTTGAAATAATTGCAGGATGAAGTCATAAATTAATAATGTATATGCAACATATATGGGCAGTGATTGTGTGGTGATATTATAGTGATATGGTAGGGGAAAGGTCAAAGAGAAAATTAAGGAATAAATGAATAATTAAAAAGAAAAAGCCATAACGCAAAGAACACTTTACATACAATTGAAAGTACAAATACAACAAAAACTTAAATCAAAGTAAATAATAAAGAAAAAAAATTGTCAATCAATCTATCAATTTAACATCAAAGCTTCAAAATATTACCCTTGTTCCTTAATATTCTTAATATTGTTATAAAATCTAGGTTATAATTCACAAAACATTAAAATGTGTTTTTAGTTTATGTCTCAATTGAACTTACAATGCTAGAAAAATATCAATAATTCTTATTGACAACTTCTCTTATTTATTTATATGTGAACCTTTTTCTTGTATTTCAATTTCTATTTTCCTATATTATTCACTCCATTATTATATTTTCTCAACAAATGATGAGAAATATGAAACCCTCCTTCACTTCAATCTTGTGCTCCCTCTAATTTCTTCCTTTTACCATTTCTAACTTCCTTAAAGGTTCATTTATTGTTATTAAAGTTTCCATGTTTTTTTATTTTCCAAGCTCAGGGGACATGTGGATTTGTGGACCTCTCATTCCCCTACATTATATGTTCTTACTAGATTTCTTTATAATGATATGCACTGTAGAAGGGAAATGGGATCATATTATATGAAAAGGCAATTTTTGACACCTTCTCTAACAAGTCTCCTTGACATGCATGTGTGGAGCGATTTATTGTAGATTGATCAATGGACAAATCACTCTCTAACATTATTAAAAATAACTTTATTATGTATTGAAGAAAAAATAAACATGGAGGGTACATAATTCATCATGTGTAACTTCATGGGGTGGGTGTAAATTTTGCAAGAGGAGTCCAATTCTACATGTCAATGTCAACAACAATGCAAATTGCAATAGGAGGAAAATCCGTTGACACGTAGGATTACACATGGGGAATATTGAAACGGTCTTATCCAGCAGTATTGCTGCTGTGTTCTGTGGTAGAGGACAAGGACCGCTCTGTGGCTATGGCTAAAAAGGTCTGCTCTGTGGCTATGGCTAAAAAGGACCGTTCTGTGGTAGAGGACAAGGACCGCTCTGTGGTTTTCGGGAGAGTTTATCGATTCATCCGATCCACGAAATAGATTCTATGTGAAACAATATTACTCTATCCATTCGTTTTTCTGCTCAAATCATTGGCCCAGTACTGGATGTCTCTTTTTCTCCAATTTATATGCCTAATATTCACAAGAAACTCAAAGGAATTGACGGGGGCCCGCACGAGCAGTGGAGCATGTGGTTCAATTTGATGTGGAAATGCCATTGTATTATAAACTCCACAAAAAAATAAAATTGAGGTATTGCTCATGAGATTGGTAGAATTTTTATGTGATGTCTTATTGACTTGATGCAAGTCTTCCTTTGAAATCCACGTGGATTTATATAATATTTTTCCTTCCTATAAAACCAAATACTCTTTAGTCTTCTAATTCCTACTTCTATTTACAACTTTTTCCTATAGTGACTGTTGAATCTCCAAAATGTCATCCACTTCTACCCACATTTCCATCATTTCACCCTCATTTTGTACATCATCCCTCATTATGTAGCTACATAACCCTACATTAAGTAACCATTTTTCATGATCATATGGGTTTAGCATTATATTTTCCAAATTCATTTATTTTAAGCATTTTAAGTGAATTTGTGATTAAATATTATAAAATTAACATGTTTTCACATATACATAAAAGTGTTATAAGTTTTTCAATATTTTAGGCCCACTTGGAGATTCTAGAAGGGCCCTACTTGGCCTCCTAACTACAAATTCGAATTTCAAATTCCAACTAATGAGGATTTGTAGAATATTTGAAGAAGATATGGATCATTAACCTAATAACATCCAAAGGAGAACAATCATGGATGTTTTGATATGTGTCCTTATCAAAACTATGAGAGAATTTGGAGAGGATTTGTATCTTATATTTTTTAGGAGATTGGTTGTAACCACATGAGATAAATGTGGATTTAGGAGAGATTTGAGGATCTATAGTTATCTTCAATTTTTGTATAAATAGGAGTGCACCCTTCATACAAAGGGTTGTAAATGGTTGGTTGAAAACTGTTAGTTGTTAGAGATTAGAGGTAGCTAGTGGCTAGTTGATAGTTGGAGGTTCCAAGTTCCATTCAAGATGTAATTTGTAAAGTGAGGAGGGGAATTCTTGTAATATCTTGTAATCATTTTATGAAATAAATATTTCCACTTTGATCTCCAAGATGTGATAGATGTTCAGTGTGCTTGCTGAGGAATGGAGGGACCCCATCAACCCTAGTTTGCATACCTTTGTACATATTGGTAACATAGTATAGTTTTTCTATTTCATTTCTTTTCAAAAAGTGTGTTTTTATTTTATGAAAGTGTACTTTTCCTTCCAGTTTGTGTGATTTCAATTATGCAAGCGTGACGTGTTTTCAATTATGCAAGTGTGGGGTGATTTCATTTATGCAACTATGGTGTGATTTCATTTATGCAAGTGTGTAATGATTTCATTTATGCAAACATGGTGTGATTTCGTTTATGCAAGTGTGGTGTGATTTAAATTCTGCAAGAGTGAATTCAATTTCATGCAAAGTGTGATTTCGTTTATGCAAGTGTGATTTCAATTTCATGCAAAGTGTGATTTCCTTTATGCAAGTGTGATGTCAATTTCTTTATGTTTGATTTGATTTAGTTCAAATTAGATTGATTGATTGATTTATTTAATTAGTTTTAATTGCATTAAATTAATATAATATGAAATATAACCACCTACATATAGTACAGGTATACCTTGTCAGTTTACAAAACCTCGGGTTGACAAATTAAATGACAGGGATTTAACTCACAATTAAATCACCCAACATTTTGGCGCAGTTTTCGGGGAGGTATACATAGGTGTTTATTTTGAAGCTTAGAAAATTTATTATAGTTGCATTCATTTTTAGATGCATAGTTTAAATCATATTAAAATCATTTTGCATATTCAATTTCAAAAAATTTCAAAAAAAAAGTGTACTAATATGTGTGTACAATAGGAATTTATCAACCCATTGGAGTAATTCACAGGTAATTAAGGGTTTGACTAATGTTCTCCCTTCTTTAATTCTTGATTTCATTATCTAAGCAACTAGTTTTTCATGCTTTGATGATTTTAATACATATTTTTCTAACCTTAGCATGAATATCATTTTAATCCTATTACGCACATGGTTACACTGGAAATATGCATACACTTGATCAATTATTCTATTTCGAGTAGAGTAGAGTAGAGTAGGTAATGAATAAATTCAAGTTTTGTGATGTTTTATTAATTTCATGTTATTTGCAATTTTATTTTATTTGGTGGTGCAGTAAGAGCCATCGAGCTCACTAATGATTTGCAGGAGGATGAAGAAAGAGAAAGAATATTTGAGAAAAGAGGAGAACAAATAGAGTTTTGAGAGCCACAATATGAATTTAGAGATCAAATCCTTGTGTTTTGTCTTTTAAATTTCACATTCCAATTGAATAATGAGATTCAATATTTGAGAGTTGAAACTTATGTGATCCATATCTGATTTGTCAACAATCTTCCATAAAATCACATTATCATTTGAGAACTGACGTGTTTCGAACTACTTAGTGTAGTTCATCTTCAGGGAATATTGATATGGATGATCTAGATCATTCATTATAAATAATTCAGAAATGCAATGGTCCAAAAATTAACCATGACCAAGAATTAATGAAAGGAACGTTAAGGAAAATGAAAATAAAAGAGAGTCAAAGTTAAATAAAATAATAGTTAAATAGAAAGAAAATTGATGCAGTAATAATAAAATAGTAAAAAATTAAATCATAAAAATTTGGAAGTAATATAATTAAGGTTAAATAATTGAGCTTCAATATGTAGATTATTCTCTCTTCTTGCACTCCCTACGATCTGGAGGATCAAAAAAGAAAATTGTACCAAGTTAGTTTTTAAAAATTTCAATAAAATCTGGATAAGAAATCTAAATTCACAATAAAAAAAAAAATTGTAGACCTTTAGAAAGCTCAAATATAAAAACAGATGTCTCAAATGGATCCAACACTATTGTAATGTCCCAATTTTTAGCCTCAAGCTAAAATGGAACATTATAGTTGCACATTTTATTTTTGATTAATAAAATGGGCAAGGAGACACCTTAGCCCCTTTTAGATGAAGAAATAACACTCCTAATGTGAAAGGGGAGTGAATAAAGCAGTTGAAATAAACACCCATGGTGTGAATGGAACCCAACTCACTTGGATTAGTCATCTTTGACTAAAGTCAACAACGCTGCCTATAGAGGAGAAGCTTCCTAGAGAAGCTACACAGTTTTGGAGGGAAGAGCTTCACATGAGGGTGGCAACCCTAATTGGTGGGACCATGGTGGAGAAGATTTCTCTCACTTTATATCGAGGAGATGGCAGCCCATTTTCATTATGCTATGTTTTCGATTTCAGACTTTGGGTCTGCAAGAGCTTGCATCCCCGGGCTGTTTAGCAGGGTGATGGTGCCCTCGGGCACTAGAGTGTTCCCAGTTGGGAATCCCTACCTCTTCCTCAAGGAAGGATGAGGATTGAGCTTCATTTCCTCAATCCAGCATTGGCCACAACTACATTCATCTACTACAACATTATTTTTGCAGCAGAGAGGACGTTGTGTTGCTGGGTGCAGCTAGAGAGGAACTCATGGAGTCTCTCTTGTCTAGTTTTCTTCAGTGGAGGAGGGTTTTATTCATTGGAGGAGCCGCAAGGAGGATTCCCAGGCTTATTTCAGATTAGTTGGCATGGGCCAACACTTCCATAATCTCCCACTGTGCAATCCATGAGAGAAACTGCATTATTTTGGAGGAGGCAGTGAGAGAGGGGTTTCTGGAGCTTCAAGGAGGATGTCTTTGAGACAAAGGGATTAGCCCTTTGTATTAGAGACATTATCAGAGGAGGGAAATCATATTTCAGATCAGCCACAACCTCATTCATGTTTGGGTTCAGTTGTAGTGACAAGTCTGTTGTCATATTTTGGTTTTCTTCGACATTTCTAGCAATCTTCATAAATTGGCTAGAAATCATGTATTTCAGCCCATTTCTCTATTATTGGGCTATTTCTTGTATTCCATCAGCCATATATGTATTTTATTCATATTCAACAGCTAATACCTTCATGTAAACAGTGCAGTTGCAGCTACTCTGACATTTTGTGGAAATGCAACAACTCTTGTATTGCATTGTTTATTCATTGGAGGTTTGCTCTTAGAGTTTGAGTGGCTTGTCCCTCAACTATTCCTTGTATATTTCTGCTAATATAATCATATAATTATGGCTGCATACATTTCCCTCTTACGGTATGTTAATATTTTTAGAGTTCAGTTTTCATGTTCTTATGTTGTTGTAAGCTCTCTCATTGAGCATTGTTTTAGAGACCTAGATTGGGGAGATCTGAATAACCCATCTAGAGTTATTTATTTGAGCTCATTTTATATAGGGGAGTTGTATTAGAGTTTTTCTAGGGCATCCCAGTGCTTTTTTTCCTTATTTATGCAACAACTTCCTTATACAACGTCCTCAAGGACCCTGTAGCAGAAATTCCCGAGGTGGAATATTGCATATCCATAGGCAGAGTCTGAGAAGGGCCAGATAGCCTCAGGATTTCTACCTTATGTAGAAGGAGTCATATATTTTAAATGCCCCATCAATCAATCTCTGAAATGGACTTGCAATGTCTCACTGAAGAAGGAAAATTAGAACATCTAAGATGTTCCCGATGGAGCAGAAAATTCCAGATTTGGGACATTACAGTGGTATCAAAGCATGATCTTGGCTTAGCCTGTGCCCAAGATCTATTGCCATCAAAAAGAGGAGCTTCTCTCCAAGGATAGGAGATTGACAGAGGAAAAAAGGAAGAGGAATGAAGGAAGAGGAGGTTTCCCTTCTTCTTTTCCAGACCATTGAGCACACCATTGAAGATCTGCTGGAAGGGAAAATTTTGGAATTTTTTTTTGAAAAGGGTTTGTGGATGGAGCAAGCCCTAGCTACTCTCATGAAGGGTGTGAGCATTCATCCTCACATGAAGATCTATAGCACAGTACATTTCCCATAGCTATTGCAAGAAGGATGGATGGGAAGAATTGAGGCCTTTGGAGGAGCAGTGCTGCAACTCAAAGGTATGATTTATGATGGTTGATTTAAAAGTTCTATTTCATGTTCTAATGCCAATGAGAGATCATATGTTGCAGTCACAAAAAAAATTTCAAAGGGGATTGATGAAAATCAATGTGCAACTGGGTGTGACAAAACTTCAAACACTTTGCATGCATGGAGGGGAACCATGAAACAATGATCATTCCATCTTTCTAGAGGGGGAGTAAATCAGAAGAATGACTTGCTAAGAGGAAAGGCCCCCATGATAGAAAGGGCACTCTTCCATTTGTGAGGGTGTGGAGACATTTCTTTCAAGGGAAGGCCAAGGCTCAAGGCCTCTCATTCAGGAGGAAACACACTCACATGTTGGTAGGGAGGAGGTGCATACAACGCTGCACCATTGGAAGAAGAAGAAAGGCAGAAGGATTAGCATGAAGGGATGATGGAAATTCACCCCTATATATTTTCAGAGAGTTTCTTCACATGGGAGAAGGACTGCACTGCGCAGTAGAGAGAGAGGACCATTCGTTCCTCTCATGTATTCAATCCACTTCCTATCTTGATGTCTCACTTTTTGGAGGTTTCCACTGGGGAGGCCACTTGATCTAGAGATGATGAGAGGCATCATGATTTGAGGTTCACCACTCTTGGATTCCAGAGAGGTGGAGACATTGGAGGAATCCACTACAGCGCAGAGAGTTTGGGACAAGCTCATGGAGGAGGGTTACACACTCTCATTTTCAGTATCACCCATTCTCATCAGTTTCATTGTGCAGATAGAGTTGCTGTATGGATGGAGGATAGCATCTTCATGATGCAGGATGGTTGCTCCATGGATTTGGTGAGAGAGAGGTTACTTCCTTTGGGGAAGAAATCTTTCATGCTTTGAAGTAGATGGAGGCCACTCATGCTTATATTTCCCAGGATCGGGAGATTCTTTGGAGATGATAGTCTCTCATGGGAGGCTTATTTTTAGAGATCATCATTTCTTTTGAGCATGAGAAGCTGCAGGATGGCATGGTAGAAACTTGGAGGATGAATTTGGCATGAGGGGATGTCAAGGTAGCAGGCAGCAGCGTGATGGAGCACCTTATTGCAGAATACCAGCGCTGTCTATGTGGAGGATTGATCCATGTTGGAGGACTCAACTTTTGGTTGAGAGGTCCCAGGATCTTGGTGCATGCATGATTATTGATGACTAGGAGGATGATGATAGCTACATGGTTGATGATATGGTCATCTATTATTATGGCAGGATCTTCTTGACTAGAATTTCTAGTCTTAAGGAGAAATTTATGCACGCAGCACATGAGAACTTCCTACCTATGCACTTGGATGCATACTTTTCTTTGCTAGAGGAGTTCACTTGGGAGGGAATTCAATGTGGTCTACATCAGCATATGGATAGATGCATAGCCCGATTGATTTTGGAGAGGTTGGCACAACCATTCTCTTATTGGATTTGAGGGAGAGCATTTAGTTGAGTCATTTTAGCTCAAGAGCTCTAGTGCATAATGGAGGAGGTATAATTTCATATTTTGTATTGTAATTCTTTTCATTAATTGAGGAGCATGATGTATCAAGGAGGATTTTTACTTCTTGCATTTTTCATGAGGATGTACTTGCAGCTACTTGTAGCCTTGATTTTGGCTATTATTATGATGGTTGTGGGGGAAGCCACATGTTTCTCGGTGTGCACCATTGGCACCAATTTGCATTTTCATGTTTCATCTTATGAGGAGATGATGTGGCAGCAACAAGTGACTAGTTCAACACTTGTTAATTGTGATTTTTAGGTAGGCCAAAGAGGCACTGCACAGTTCCATGAGTGGAACTTTGAACCACTCTCCGGTTGTCATTTGGCAACTTGCTTTTATTGTATATTGCTCCATGTATTTATGATGTTATACACTCATTGAGGAGAATTATTTGGAGAGTATTGTATGTACAGCCCATTGGGAGCATGATTCTCCCCATTGTATATGTTTTATCTTGCAGGAGATACCGTGGGCAAGCCATGATTGCCACATTTCTACTTGTCTCTTCTTATGGGAGGAACCACTTGGAGAATTTGCAGTGGCATTTCATCGCTGATTTTTCTTGATGGGGTAGCTTGGGCCATTCTTGGAGGCCATACGTTTCAGCCCAAGGACAAAGGCAGCCCCATATGTGCAGCAAATGCAGAGAGGGCCATCATGAGAAGCATAAGCACACTCTCCATTCAGCCCCAACATATTGCAGAAATCTGGGGTTGATATTTATATTTGTATGATTGCATGGATGAGAGGATCATCATTGGGAGAAAAATTTTCCCATGTATATCATCACTCCTACCTTAAGGAGACCTTAGCACTGCATGAAGGATTCCACTACACCTTCTATCTTTCCATGAGGAGCATTGTTGTCAACTTGCATACTTGGGAGAGAGCATTGGAGGACAAATTCATTGCAGCATATTTGAGCAATGGTGGGACCATTGATGAAGAGGCCACAGGAGAAGAAGGGGGAGAAGATTTTGTTCTCTTCATGCAGTTTCTTGAGGGCAAGCAACATGTGGGAGGGGAGGACTATAATGTCCCAATTTTTAGCCTCAAGCTAAAATGGAACATTATAGTTGCACATTTTATTTTTGTTTAATAAAATGGGCAAGGAGACACCTTATCCCATTTTAGATGAAGAAATAACACTCCTAATGTGAAAGGGGAGTGAATAAAGAAGCTGAAATAAATACCCATGGTGTGAATGGAACCCAGCTCACTTGGATTATTCATCTTTGACTAAAGTCAACAGCGCTGCCTATAGAGGAGAAGCTTCCTAGAGAAGCTGCGCAGTTTTGGAGGGAAGAGCTTCACATGAGGGTGGAAACCCTAATTGGTGGGACCATGGTGGAGAAGAGTTCTCTCAATTTATATGGAGGAGATGGTAGCCCATTTTCATTATGCTATATTTTAGATTTCAGACTTTGGGTCTGCAAGAGCTTGCATCCCCGGGCTGTTTAGCAAGGTGATGGTGCCCTCGGGCACTAGGGTGTTCCCGGTCGGGAATCCCTACCTCTTCCTCAAGGACGGATGAGGATTGAGCTTAATTTCCTCAATTTGGCATTGGCCACATCTACATTCGTCTACTACAACATTATTTCTGCAGCAGAGAGGACGTTGTGTTGCTAGGTGCAGCTAGAGAGCCACTCATGGAGTCTCTCTTATCTAGTTTTCTTAAATGGAGGAGGGTTATATTCATTGGAGGAGATGCAAGGAGGATTCCCGGGCTTATTTCAGATAATTTGGCATGGGCCAACACTTCCATCATCTCCCACTGCACAGTCCATGAGAGAAATTGCATTATTTTGGAGGAGGCAGCGAGAGAGGGGTTTCTGGAGCTTCAAGGAGGATGTTTTTGAGACAAAGGGATCAACCCTTTGTATTGGAGACAATATCAGAGGAGGGAAATCATATTTCAGATCATCCATAGCCTCATTCATGTTTGGGTTCAGCTGCAGTGACAACTCTGTTGTCACATTTTGGTTTTCTCCGGCATTTCTAGCAATCTTCATAGATTGGCTAGAAATCATGTATTTCAACCCATTTCTCTGTTATTGGGAAATTTATTGTATTCCATCAGCCATATATGTATTTTATTCATATTCAACAGCTAATACCTTCATGTACACATCGCAGTTGCAGCTACTCCAGAATTTTGTGGAAATGCAGCAACTCTTGTATTGCATTGTTTATTCATTGGAGGTTTGCTCTTGGAGTTTTAGTGGATTGTCCCTCAAATATTCCTTGTATATTTCTGCTGATATAATCATATAATGATGGTGGCATACATTTCCCTCTTATGGTATGTTCAGATTCATAGAGCTCAGTGTTCATGTTCTTATGTTGCTGTAAGCTCTCTCATTGAGCATTGTTTTAGAGACCTAGATTGGGGAGATCTGAATAACCCATCTAGAGTTATTTCTTTGAGCTCATTTTCTGCAGGGGAGTTGTATTAGAGTTTTTATAGGGCATCCCAGTGCTGGTATGCCTTATTTATGCAGCATCTTCTTTATACAATGTCCTAGCAGCTAGCCTTAGGATTTCTCCCTTATGTAGAAGGAGTCATATCCTGTAAATGCCCCATCAGTCAATCTCTGAAATGGACTTGCAGTGTCTCACTAAAGAAGGAAAAATGGAACATCTAAGATGTTCCTGATGGAGCAAAAAATTCTAGATTTGGGACATTACAACTGTCTAAAACCCTTGTTTTGACTCTTTTTACACCTCATTTGTCCAAAATTTGAGAAATATATTATTGTTTTAAGTTTCTACCCAATTATGTTGTTAATAAGCCTAAAATTCGATTGGAATCAAAAAAAAATTGTCCCTATCGTTACAAGCATACCATTCATGGAGAGATAAAAAAAAGAGATTGATTAAATGTACTACTACCCAGGGATAGGAATAGATCACATATATAAAAAGAAATGGTATTTCCACAAGATCTTTAATGGAACAATATTTTCAAAAGGTTCATGAAACAAACTATGGATAAACCCAAGCGATCTTTTCGTAGACATTTGAAACCAATTCATAGACATTTGAAACCAATTCGTAGACATTTGTCACCAATTAGGTCGGGAGATCGGATCAATTATAAAAATATGAGCCTAATTAGTCAAATTATTAGTGAGCAAGGAAAAATATTATCTGACCGAGTGAATGGATTAACTTCAAAACAACAACGTCTAATGACTAATGCTATTAAACGAGCTCGTATTCTATCTTTGTTACCTTTTCTTTATAATGAGAACTAATTAAATCCGTGGAAATAAGCCTACTCCTTAATCAAATCGGAGATGGGATATCTGTTTGATAAAGATGCAGATCTTGAGTCTATTGTTGAAAAAGTCGACAAGATTTCATTTTTGGAAAAGAATTGGATTGAATTCTTTTCGTTCATTTCCAATCCAATATTGAATTTTTTTTCAATTTTTCGACCTTCCTAGAGGGAATTCTCCGGGATAATCTATTCTATCCATTCCATATTTACCTATTTATTTCATCATACGATAATTTCTTCAAGATGGTAGAAAAATAATTATTATCTAATACAGCTATTTGTGCAAGTGTTTTATGATTTGGAAGCAACTGCCTCTTGTACAAATATTGGATGAATCTGTTATAAGAAACCCCATTGGCACAGGCTGCTGCATTGATTCGAGTAATCCACAAACGACAAAGATCTCTCTTGCATTTACCTCTATCTCAGTGGATGGAAACTAAGGCTCTAGCTTTCCGTTGGTTAGCAGTTCGAAAAAGTTTTGAATGGGCCCCTCGAGAGCCTGATACAAATGCAAGAATTTTTTTCTGACGTTTTCGGGCTATGTATCCACGTTTCACTCTGGTCATTGAAGTTTGAATCGCTAATATTTTTCTTGGTTAGTCATTTGTTTGGTTCATTAAGAATAACACTGATTCTTCTTATTTAGAAAATAAAAGTTCTAATGGCTTTTGCTACTACAACCTTCCCAACCATAATTCCCTTTGGATAGGCATCTTCCTGGTAGGCAAGGGTTGGGACCTTGCACTGAGAATGAAAAAAAATCATGGGTTTCATCGTTTCTATGGTTCTTTATCCAACGATAAGGTCTTCTCTATACGTCGGAGCCTTTTATTTATTTCCAAAATAGGATATGAGTATGTTATCGGTAACTTGTATGGTTTACCATCTCCAGCTCTACTCTTGAATCATTAAGTAATAAATACTCTCATTACAAGATCTATTAATATAGTAACGACATGTAATTCTGTTGTTGGCCAGGTAGCTGACCCTGTTGTTCCGTTCTCGCGGCAATATGAGCATAAAATTTATGCTTCTTCAATTTGCATGATTTCCCCGCTCAATGGATTGATGACCATTCGCTACAAATGAGGAATTTATTTTCATCCCACATTAAGGTGATTGGATTTGCACCAATGGAAACCATAAATTTCATCCCCGGTAAGGTTATATGATGGAGCTATACTTGATTACAGCGGGAAAATTCTTATGTTATTCCGTTGTAAAAATTTCCCAGTCTGTTTCAGTTCATGATCCAAACGAGTCGCACATACACCCTAGACCCATACTCCTCTACGCTGAGGACATCCTCGAAGAGAAAGAGATTTTTTCTATTCTCTATTGGTTGTCTTGCATTTCTAATAAGTTGTTGAATAGTGGGAATTCTAGCCTTATTTTATGCGGAATCAACTGGTTCGGATTGATCCTCACGATACCATATCAGGTTATTATGAAATGAATAACTTTACCTCCCCCCCCCTTTTTTTCCTTTTTTTTTTTTTTTGAAAAGGAACAAAGAGATCACAATTTAAATTTCATTATAAAAATAAATTCAAAAGAGGATCTTCCACTATAAGATCAACCTTCCGCTACGGTATCAACAATGCCATAAGCTTGGGCTTCTATTGCTGACATAGAAAGATCTCTGTCCAGATCCCGTTGAATGACCTCTTTGGGGTTGTCTATTCTTTCTATATAAAATTTGGTTATGTAATTGCGAAGCATAGTTATGTGTTTCACTTCGTTATGAAACTCTGCAGCTGGTCCGTCATAATAGGAACTAGCAGGTTGGTGGATCATAACCCTAGCGTGAGGTAATGCGATACGTTTATTAATTTCTCCCCCGATTAGGATGAAAGATCCCATTGAAGTAGCTACCCCCATGCATATTGTATGTACATTTGGTACTATTACTTGCATCATATCAAAAAGACCTACCCCTGGTATTACTGATCCGCCGGGACAGTTGATAAATGAGAAAACATCTTTATTTGCATCTTCTGCACTCAAATATACCATGAGACCCATGAGTTGATTTGCAATCTCGTGATTTATATCTTGAGCCAAAAAAATTAATCTCTCTCAATAAAGTCGGTTGTATAAGTCTACCCAAGTTGCATCTTCATCTCCAGGGGCTCGGAAAGGCACTTTTGGAACACCAATGGGCATTTGTTTTAATGGAAAGAAGTGAAGCACTATACTCTAATATGGAAATGTAAAGTATATGAAGTTGTGTAACATATGAACTCTGGATGGTATTCATAGGGGAGGGTTTGAACCTATCCGGAAATAGAGCTTTAGATGGATCTTTGATCCATGTAAAATATCCTTCTATTATTCGAGTTGATAATGTAACGAATCACACTTTTACTACTAAACTATACCCGCAACGATCTGATTGTAACATACAGATCGATCTTTTGTCCAACAAACCCATTTCTCTCTTCTTTTTTTTAAGTCTTTTCCATATAACTTTGATCAGAGAATGATAAGCTCCATTCACTATTAAAATGATTCAAATTATATAGCATGAAACATTCCGTATAATTTGAATCCAGAAAGGTTTTTTCTGGGAACTGGGCCGATGGATAACAAATAGAGATTCATAATTTTTTTTGAGTTGTTAGTTGCAATAAGTAATTTATGGAGAGACTACTTCTCGATAGGCAAGTTTATTGAAAAAAAATAAAATTGAGGAAACCTATAATTCTGGTCATACTATTGGAAAATTCCTGACCACTTTCATATTATAAAGATTGGATTGGTGGCCCCTATCGTCTAGTGGCCCAGGTGTTGAAGCCTCGAAAATCGATGCTACAACATTGGGGGATAACCACCCGGTCCGGACCTTAATATAACTCTTTTTCCGTTTATGATAGTGGCTCCGACTGGTTTAACTAGGTCCAGTTACCTTTTCCCTATCGCTATTGGTTTACGATGTATCATTAACTACCAATAGACAGGGATATCAGATCAATTCTTCTTGCTGATCAGGCAAGAGAATGACCCTTAAGCTGATTTGGGTTCAGCCAAACCACAACTAAGAGTTTGCCTCTTTGAGAAGAGGACTTAAAAGAATGTAAATTTAATCTAATTGCAAACTTATTCTATAATGCAAGCAAAAATAAATTAATATAAATCCTATCTCAATTAGGTAGATGAAAATCTAACCCAACTAAGAGCAAGATGATTAAATAATGAGAATTAAAATATGTCTGGTTTTAAATTAATGTTAAGCTAACGAAGAAATTCAATTAGCTCACATTTGTGAGTACCAAAACACATTCTATTGAGACCATTTGACTGAAATAATAAATCAACAATACTCCGGAAGAAATTCACTAAAATTGATATCGATTATCATATCAGTCAAATTAATAATTAAACGATAACATGTGGAAGAAATTCACAACACATTACTATTTAATAAATCAATGTTATAAGACAGATTTCTGAGTAATGGTTACTCAGAAATCAGAGTTTAATTCATAAGAGCAGAGATACATAACAATTTGAGAAAAATTATCCATATCAATAGAAATGCCAAAACATGAATAAAATGAAACAACAATTTTATTAACATAAAAATGAAACTGGTATTTGATACAGAAATGCCAAAAATACCAGTTAATTGAATCTGCTTCTCTGATCCTGGTCTGTAACAGTACTTTACATTACTTGAATTTCTGCTTTCAAGACAAGAGCTGCAGAAATGCAAACTCTGCCCATCATGCATAATTCAAGATATAAAGAATAAACCCTCATTAATGTTCAGATCTGAAATTTTCTCTCCTCCCCATCTACAACTCTAAATTCCTATAACAGAAATGCTTTTAGAAGTCTGGAATTGCAGAGGAGAGCAGCCCCCTTTTTTACATTTTGCAATCTGCAATTTATAATCCTCCCAAAAGCATTTTTAGAAGAGAGTTTGTTGAAGAAAAATCCGCCCAATCTAACTTTAATTGCTCAAAAATTCCAATCTTTAATTGTTGGAGTTTTTTCATTGATTGAAATATTTTTCCTCAATATCCCTTCTATTGTTTTTTCCTGCAAAAAGAAATTAAAATGAATTAAGATGCAACAATAAAATCCAAATATTATTTTTAACATTAAAACAAATCCAATCAAATTCTATTTAAATAAATAAAAAGGAAATTTGAGCTTCTTATTGATACTCATAACGATATTAATTAACCAAGGATAATATTGATGCATGAATCTGCAATTAGAAGAGGCTGGACAAATGAAAATGAAGAAAACAAAACTCAGAAAATTGATTTTATTTTTAGAAATTCGGAGCTTTATCTTCTGCCTGATTTTTGACCCAATAAATCATCAAATCTGTTAGTGAAACCTCCTCAGAAATGTTCTCCCTGATTTTATCTTTCCAATGAGCCATCCTGGGCCTCATTTGGTCAAGTATAACTCAATCTATGAGCTTCCAAAGTTGATGAGTCAAATCTGACATAAATTTGGAAATTCTGTTTGCTGGGCTAAAAATCAGAATTTTTAATTAGAAATTTAATCCTAAATTAGATTCTAATTATCTAATAATTAATTCTAAATTAATTATTAACTAACTAACAATTAATTCAGTTACAAAATTAAATTAATATACAAGTGATTTGAAAACGTTAATTTAAATATGATTAATATTATAGTTCAAATTATATTAAAATTATAATAAATATTATAATTATAATATAATTATTATAATATAAAAAATATAAAAATTAATTTACAAACCATTGGAATCAATCCAAACCTAAAACCCATAAAACAAACCATTGAAATCAATCTAAACCCCTTAATTCATCCACGTAAGATTATGGAGGGATATGGTGAGTGGAGTGTGAGGTGAGGGTGACGTGAGGTGAAACAAAAACTTTATATTAAAAATTTTAACACATCGCATATCGCAAGAACCTTGGATCAGGGTTTTTTAAATGTGCATGTTCTAAAAATTGCGATGGATTTGAAATTGCGAAATTGCGATCTTGCGATCTTCGATGGATCCGAAATTTGCGATTTGCGATCTGCGATGAATCTGAAATTTGCGATCTGCGATCTGCGACGGATTCGAATTTGCGATTTTCGGTCTGCGATGAATCTGAAATTTGTGATCTGCGATCTGCGACGAATCTGAAATTTGCGATCTGCGATCTGTGACGGATTCGAATTTGCGATTTGCGATCTGCGATGAATCTGAAATTTGCGATCTGTGATCTGCGACGAATCTGAAATTTGCGATCTGCGATCTGTGACGGATCCGATGATGTAATTTTTTTTTTTTTTTTAAATTTTATTTTGGTTTTATTTTAATGATGTTTAGTTTAGCTATGAAATTTTCTAAACTACAACCACTCCGAAAATAAATAAAAAGAATAAAAATGGCATTTTTAACCCAGACTAGAAAAATGATGGGATTTCAAAGGAGTACCATTTTTAAACCAGTTGACCAAATGAGGCGAAACAAGCGTCAATGGGAGGCTTATAAAAAATTGATTCTAACAAAGCAATAAAAACAAGAATCCAAAGAAAATTAAAAATTAACAAAAGCGTAAGATAATCAGTTAAATAAAATCCTAAAAGGTGCTTAGCCAAAAATTTATAAAAAGGGTCCCCATTATTTGAAGTGAACAAGTCAAAAATGGGGGGGGGGGGTTGTGTTTTACCACAACAATGGCGACACACGGGAGAAGAACCAGTTATCTCTGTTTGATATGAATAAGATTTTCCTAAAATCAAAGTAAAACTAATTAAAGAAGAGAGAATTATGCTTGAAATGCTTGACTAGGTTCATTAGTATGAATAAAAGAAAAAATCATCTAACTGTAACTTTTCTTAAAATTCCTCATAAATTAAAATATTTCAAAACTCTATATCAGTCCTTAATTAGTTATAGAGATAAAGCAGAGGTCACTTTACAGCTTAGCTTTTTTTAAAATATACTCATTTGTCACAGGTAGAGCCACTGTTGCCAGCAAACATCTATAGTCTCGACAGGGTTACCTTTTATTCACAAATAATTCAGAATCCCATCTCTTTAAGAATTATTGACCTAGAGATAAATCCATTTATATATGTTTATTTTTTTATTTTTATTTATTTATTCATTTATTTTTATTTTTTTTATTATAAATCTTAAAAGCCATTGTCCTGGTTTGGTAGCCAGATAGTTGACAATGCCATTCACTGGTTATAATTGGACTGAACAAGCTGGCTCATGATGAGACCCCTTGTCTTATAATTGTTTGCAATCATAAGCCATTACCCTGGTTTGTTTAGCAGTGTTGGTAATGTCAGCCTATTTTTCCCCTATGATCATGGTAAGCAGGCTCATGATGAGACCTCTTATCTTTTAAGTTTAAATATATCTTTGGATTATACTCTAGAAAAATAAGACTCTTCGAGACAGGGAGAATCATTGACTCCTTAAGAGTTAAGAATGACAATTTCAGAGTTAAAAGGTGCTTTGCTGTAAAGTGTCTTTACTTGGTTAAAAATAATTTTTCTTGACTGATAATAGAACTTTGAAAGATCTTAATAAAATATTGAAATCTCAAAATGATTACAATTTTGATGAAAAAGAAATTTCTCGAGATTTTATGATACTTTGTCAACTTCTCTAAATCGGTAATCTCTTCCTTAAGTATGTTTACCTTTATAATAAAAAAATCAAACTTTACAAAGAGTTTTAAGAAAAAGTTAATAGATGACTATTAACAATTTTTTCTCCGTGTATACCAACCATAGTTAGGTAATAAGAAGACCTTCCATATAAATCTTGGAAAATTCGCCAAAATAAAAACCGAAAACCAAAGGAAAAAGAATTCTTATGCTAAAATGAGAAAGAAATCAACAAAAATTAAAGATGAAGAAAATTTAAAAATGGAAAGGAAAATCCAAGTTTCACAAGATAAACTCAAACAATAATGTTTATACTAATGTCTCAACAATATGAAGAAATAAAATAATCGTGTAATCAATCCTTCTTATGTCGAGATTTAGAAAATTCATACCTTGCAGGGTTGTAAGTGTTTTAGGCTTTTTAGATAGTAGTGATGATAAAATTCGGCCACAATGAAAAATTTCTGTCTGATTTCAATCTTTTTGTTTCCAAGCATCATCTTAATCATTTTCTAATAAAAAGGAATGCTTAAAGAAACAGATTAAAGGTTCAGAAACTTCCTAGCGCAGTTGTTTCAATGAGGATTATCGCTGCTTCTTGAAATTAAGCCAGGAGAAGAGTATGGACTTCGAAAATATGATCCGGCAGAGGATTGGAAGCTTTTATGAAGAGCTGCAAAACAATTTCATGTATCAGAAAAACAAAACTGAAACTAAAGTAACGAAATGGAAATTAATGAAAGTGGGTACATGAATCTTACCATTGGATAATTGCTTTTGATCTTACCTAAAAGGTATCAGTTTCTCCAAACTAGCTGACTTCTTATTTTAATTAACATTAAAAACATGAAGAAGTCAAACTAACCAAAATCCTATAACCCAAAATCATTATTTATTTTATCTAAACTAAAGCAAGCAGTAAAATGTAAAAATGGAATGCTTAGTGCTCAAGGGAATTGAAATTAAAAGAAATGCATCAAAAATGAGAATGTGAATTTGCAGTAACGAATGTTTCTCAAAATATTATAAGTTTCATATAAACTCCATGATTTTATAGATTGTCCAGAATCAAGACCAAATCCAAAATAATAAAATTTAAATATGAAAATAGAGATGTCTTGAATTCCATATTTAATTATGGAATTATATATTTAAAACTGAAATATATGAGAAATCAAAATGATTTGAATATGCCGCAAATCTATCATCAGCTGCTTTCTTACCATAGTGGTTACTCAAGCTCGCTTTTAAAATAACACATCGCCGTATTGGATGATTCACATCACATGTTTCTTCACCATGCTTCAATTTTAATTTGCAAGACTTCACTGTTGTTGCTATGCCATATATCGATTAAGTGTTAATGGCTTAGAGGCATGCATTGAAAAATATCACACCGGAGATTGCAATGGCATATGAGTGAGGTAATACATCAAAGATCTTTTATGAACAATTTTTTATCAAAACTGCTAAGAGCTACTTCCGATGAAATCTTATGATATTGTTTTTAATTTTGATTGGGTTTCCCAAATGAATAAAAACAAAGTTAAAGAATGATCAAATTCTAATGAATCTCAAATAAAATTTCCTTGAACCTGTTGCAAATTTTAAAATGGGTTTGCTTCTTACTTCAAGTTTTGAAAACAAATGAAAACATGCAAATAAAACAAAACAAAAATAAAAAATAAACTAAAGAAAAGATAAACTAATAATAGATGAAAATGAACTTGTAAATGCATACCTGGAAGGAAACTGTCTGTATATTTTACCTCATGAATCTTCAAATTCTTCCTTCGATTTATCAAAATTTTGACTTTTTTCAAAATCATCTCATTATTTATTCTAAATCGGAGTGAGCAATCAGCCTAAAATAAGATATGTTTATTCGTGTTCAGGAAATATAAAATTTACCAGAAATAAATATGAAACTATGCTTCCTTTTTGAATTGCAAAAACAATTTATTACCTCTGCTCATTCCGAATTAACTTGAGAAAAATCTGTATTGTTATAGTGACTGTTCAATAATGCCTTTAGTAAATAAACATGATGCGTATTACAACATCACATAATAAATTAAAGGTCCGAATGGGATTAAAGCCACTAATTGTGGAAAAATGTCAAAACAGATTTGAATGTGTGCATACAGCAAAATGGACATCCTAAAGGTCGGCTTAACAAATTTCGAGGAAGATAGTATGAACTTCATATGATTACCACGAAAGGTTAGACTGACTAATAATGATTGAGTCAGAATTAAGCTTATCATAGACAGTCATACATTTCATGGGATAGATTCCAAGTGCAACCTCAATTGAATTTAATCAAGACATTATCCAAAATAGACAGAGTAGAGGTATTGCTGTAAGAAAATTAAAAAGGAAAGCAAGAATTAAAATTTTCTGATTGGGAGAAAATGTTTTCACTGAACATGTATGAAAATGGCTGATTGCTTTGTTTTATTTTTAATCTACAGAAAAATAAATTAACTACATAAAACTAACTAAATTAATTCTACTCCTATTCTAACCATATACTTGAAAAATGACTAGGTATAGTCATATTTCCAATGTAACCATTTTCTCATTTTAATCCCTGCATGTATGTACAATTCAAATATTAGTAATAAAAATACAAATCTAATTGAACTAAGAAAATTAAACCTGAAATCAGAATGTACAACTATTGTTAGAAGCTTATCTAAAATCTCCTTCTCATGAAATTTTCTTTCCAATTGAATACCAATTGGATCATAGAAATCTGGATGGATTTCTATTAATAATTGGGAAATGTTCAAAAGAGGAGATGAAAGGCCAGATTGTAGATATGAGATTTTAGTTTCAAAGGCTTGGAAGAAACTGTTAGTGTTATGTGTAAATGTTAAGCTATTGACAATCTTCCATGAAGGAAAAATTTCCAAATATTTTTCAAATGAATTAATGAAAAATGGATGGAAATCTTTTAAATGAAATGGAAAATTATTAATTAAATTGGATTGCTGGAAGATTTCTAAAAATACATTATCTTGTTGATATTGCCTTTGAGAAGATAGAAGCTTTTGATAAAACATTAGCATTGATTTAAATTGAAATTGAAATAGCTTTTGATGCTTTTGATTATAATATAAAACTTCAATTTTCCAACAGGGCAATGTATCAATTGAATGTTTGATAATAAAATGCTCAATATGCCAGCGTAATGTATCAAAAATCTGAAAAATAAAATCTGAAAATAAATCTGATTTAATACAAAATAATTGAGGAAACAAAAATAAAATGAAATCACTATTGTTACAACTAATGTTACAGCACAATTGGGATTGTTTTGAAATAATTTCTTTTTCAGAAGGATTGGCTAGAATTATGGAATTTGAGTAATTTCGAATTCAAACTTGTGAATTAGAAAGAGATTTATGATTATGAACAGGAATGAAAGCTTGATCATGATATGAATCATAAATTGGAATATTTTCTCGAATAGTGAAATCATGAAGATGATTATCTGCTTTAGAGTGAGGATTAGTTGGAATAATTTCTAAATTGAAATGTTCCTCATTCTCAGATGTTATTTGAATTTTATCATGAGGATTCTCTTGAGAAAAATAGAAATCAACATCCTCAATGTCAGAGTAATTATCATAAATTACTTTACAAGATTCTCTAGAATTCCCTTCAATCTTATCCAATATATCCAAACACGGAGGAACAAGAATTTCATGTTCATTAATGGCAAAAGAATGATCATTAATTGCTTCTCTATCTTGATAAAAATTTAATGGTAATTCATTTAGATCGGCCTCTGTATTTTCTGAAATATCATTAACACCAAGAGGGGAAAAATTACCATCATTAAAAATATCAGGATAAAGGGAAAAATGTGAATCTGAAATAATGCATTTAAAAATGTTTCTGTTTGAGAACTCTTGTGCATTATGATCATTGTAATTTTCAGATTCCAGATCATTACTTTGTGTGCGCATGCTTTCTTGAAGAAGACTGCTTTGCTGCCCTGATTTCGGCATTTGTTCACCATGGAAAAATTCAGAAATTTGTACAACAGTTTGCATGCTATTATTTACTTTGATTGTTGCTTGCACTTGCTGATTTGCAATCTGATTTTCTGAATTTAATAGAGAGTAACTTTCTGATTCCAATGTAGTTCTTTCTCCAAAATTGCTATTGTTGTCTTCTTGCATTTGATTAGAAATATTTTCCAAGCTTTTTGAAACCACTTCATCACAATTTATTTGAACATCCAAATTGGATTTCTCATTTATATTGGAAGGGGATGAAACAAAGCTTGAACTAATTTCATATGGATCGGGAATAGGAGGAAAAGAATAATTATGTTCAAACCAATCTAGTGATTCTTCTTTCATAGGTTGATCTTTGACATCAAATTCTAAACAATTTAAATGAAGTCGAATATTAAAATCTCTAACAGACTCATTTTCATTTCGAAGATATTCAATTTCATCACATACCTGATCATAATCATAGTGGTCAAATTTACAAACGAAAATTGTAACAAATTGATCCCAGCTGTGAATTGAGGCAACCGGAAGAGTTCTACACCAGTTTCTAGCTTTTGCCGCAAATGTGAGAGTAAAAATTCTACATAAAATGCCTTCATCAATTCCTTGAAAATCATAATTTGAAACATTTTGAATAAATTGAAGGACATGATTAAAAGCAGAAGAATTTCTCTCACCATTAAACTTTACCTGAGACAAGAGTCTTACCACTTCGGGTGGAGTATTGGAAGATGCACTTCCATGGATACAACTCCAAATTGGAAGTTTTAAAGGAGCCATTGTAATAAAAATGAAATGTTAGAATTCAAAGACTCCAAAGTAAAACAAATCTCAGGCCCTCCTTCTAGCGCCAAAAATGTTGAAGCCTCGAAAATTGCTGCTACAACATTGGGGGATAAACACCCGGTCTAGACCTTAATACAGCTCCTTTTCCGTTTATGATAGTGGCTTCGACTGGTTTAACTAGGTCCAGTTACCTTTTCCCTATCGCTATTGGTTTACGATGTATCATTAACTACCAATAGACAGGGATATCAGATCAATTCTTCTTGCTGATCAGGCAAGAGAATGACCCTTAAGCTGATTTGGGTTCAGCCAAACCACAACTAAGACTTTGCCTCTTTGAGAATAGGACTTAAAAGAATGTAAATTTAATCTAATTGCAAACTTGTTCTATAATGCAAGCAAAAAGAAATTAATCTAAATCCTATCTCAATTAGGTAGATGAAAATCTAACCCAACTAAGAGCAAGATGATTAAATAATGAGAATTAAAATATGTCTGGTTTTAAATTAATGTTAAGCTAACGAAGAAATTCAATTAGCTCACATTTGTGAGTACCAAAACACATTCTATTGAGACCATTTGACTGAAATAATAAATCAACAACACTCCGGAAGAAATTCACAAAAATTGATATCGATTATCATATCAGTCAAACTAATAATTAAATGATAACATGTGGAAGAAATTCACAACACATTACTATTTAATAAATCAATGTTATAAGACAGATTTCTGAGTAATGGTTACTCAGAAATCAGAGTTTAATTCATAAGAGTAGAGATACATAACAATTTGAGACAAATTATCCATATCAACAGAAATGCCAAAACATGAATAAAATGAAATAACAATTTTATTAACATAAAAATGAAACTGATATTTGATACAGAAATGCCAAAAATACCAGTTAATTGAATCTGCTTCTCTGATCCTGGTCTCTAACAATACTTTACATTACTTGAATTTCTGCTTTCAAGACAAGAGCTGCAGAAATGCAAACTCTGCCCATCATGCATAATTCAAGATATAAAGAATAAACCCTCATTAATGTTCAGTTCTGAAATTTTCTCTCCTCTCCATCTACAACTCTAAATTCCTATAACATAAATGCTTTTAGAAGTCTGGAATTGCAGAGGAGAGCAGCCCCCTTTTTTACATTTTGCAATCTGCAATTTATAATCCTCCCAAAAGCATTTTTAGAAGAGAGTTTGTTGAAGAAAAATCCGCTCAATCCAACTTTAATTGCTCAAAAATTCCAATATTTAATTGTTGGAGTCTTTTCATTGATTGAAATCTTTTTCCTCAATATCCCTTCTATTGTTTTTTCCTGCAAAAAGAAATTAAAATGAATTAAGATGCAACAATAAAATCCAAATATTATTTCTAAAATTAAAACAAATCCAATCAAATTCTATTTAAATAAATAAAAAGGAAATTTGAGCTTCTTATTGATACTCATAACGATCTTAATTAACCAAGGATATATTGATGCATGAATCTGCAATTAGAAGAGGCTGGGCAAAATGAAAATGAAGAAAACAAAACTCAGAAAATTGATTTTATTTTTAGAAATCGGGAGCTTGATCTTCTGCCTGATTTTTGACCCAATAAATGATCAAATCTGTTATTGAAACCTCCTCGGAAATGTTCTCCTTGATTTTCTCTTTCCAATGAGCCGTCTTGGGCCTCATTTGGCCAAGTAAAACTCAATTTATGAGCCTCCAAAGTTGATGAGTCAAATCTGGCATAAATCTGGAAATTCTGTTTGCTGGGCTAAAAATCAAAATTTTTAATTAGAAATTTAATCCTAAATTAGATTCTAATTATCTAATAATTAATTCTAAATTAATTATTAACTAACTAACAATTAATTCAGTTACAAAATTAAATTAATATACAAATGATTTGAAAGCGTTAATTTAAATATGATTAATATTATAGCTCAAATTATATTAAAATTATAATAAATATTATAATTATAATATAAAAAATATAAAAAATAATTTACAAACCATTGGAATCAATCCAAACCTAAAACCCATAAAACAAACCATTGAAATCAATCTAAACCCATTAATTCATTCACGTAAGATTATGGAGGGATATGGTGAGTGGAGTGTGAGGTGAGGGTGACGTGAGGTGAAACAAAAACTTTATATTAAAATTTTTAACACATCGCATAACACAAGAACCTTGGATCGGGGTTTTTTAAATGTGCATGTTCTAAAAATTGTGATGGATTTGAAATTGCGAAATTGCGATCTTGCGATCTGCGATGGATCTGAAATTTGCGATTTGCGATCTGCGATGAATCTGAAATTTGCGATCTGCAATCTGCGACGGATTCGAATTTGCGATTTGCGGTCCGCGATGAATCTGAAATTTGCGATCTGCGATCTACGACGAATCTGAAATTTGCGATCTGCGATCTGCGACAGATTCGAATTTGCGATTTGCGATCTGCGACGGATTCGAATTTGCGATTTGCGATCTGCGATGAATCTGAAATTTGCGATCTGTGATCTGCGACGGATTCGAATTTGCGATTTGCGATCTGCGATGAATCTGAAATTTGCGATCTGCGATCTGCGACGAATCTGAAATTTGCGATCTGCGATTTGCGACGGATCCGATGATGTACAATTTTTTTTTTTTTTTTTTAAATTTAATTTTATTTTTGTTTTATTTTAATGATGTTTAGTTTAGCTATGAAATTTTCTAAACTACAGCCACTCCGAAAATAAATAAAAATAATAAAAATAGCATTTTTAACCCAGACTAGAAAAATGATGGGATTTCAAAGGAGTACCATTTTTAAACCAGTTGACCAAATGAGGTGAAACAAGCGTCAATGGGAGGCTTATAAAAAATTGATTCTAACAAAGCAATACAAACAAGAATCCAGAGAAAATGAAAAATTAACAAAAACGTAAGATAATCAGTTAAATAAAATCCTAAAAGGTGCTTAGCCAAAAAATGATAAAAAGGGTCCCCATTATTTGAAGTGAACAAGTCAAAAATGGGGGGGGGAGGGGGGGGTTGTGTTTTACCACAACACAAGGACATCTCTCTTTCAAGGAGGCAACGGGGATTCGACTTCCCCTAGGGGTACCATGATCCATTCGTTAGGTATCTTAACCTAAAGACTTTCAATTAATTTATTGTTCCTGGGTCGATGCCTGAGTGGTTAATGAAGACAGACTATAAATCCGTTGGCAATATGCCTACGCTGGTTCAAATCCAACTCGACCCAACCAATATCATCAATACCAATCTATCGGTATGGTTATCTTCATGCCAATCATGAATGAAAATATAATTGGTTATTGAACCTCGACATCGATATCTGTTCATATCGTAGATGCCCAATTCCAAATGAAATGAATGGATACATTTCAAAAATGAAAGAGAAGGATAAGATATTTCATCGACCTAGAACTCGCATAATCTATACGATCTATCTAGCACCTATCATAGAATAAATATGATCCAATAGTAGGTGAACTATAGTGTATTGAGATTGTAGTTCAATTGGTTAGAATACCGCCCTGTCAAGATAGAAGTTGTGGGTTCGAGCCCCGTCAGTCCTGATCCAATAAGTTAATAAATTAAGCTCTTAATCCCCATAGAAGAGTGGAAAAGAAAATGAAGGTATCTAATGGATAACTATCTAGATATTTAGTATATCTAGTATATCTATCCATTAGATACCTTCACCAGATAAACAATTCAGTTTGGAAAAATAAAGACCCTTCTTTCGAGGATAAAATATAATCATCATATTGAATCTGAAATAAATATTCTTCCCTCCCCGAAGAGGAAAATTTCTCTATCAAAAACATAGGAAGATCCATAGATTTTAGGGTGACACAGAGGTAGTCCTCCTAAGTCAGAATTCCACAGAGATCCCTATAGATAATTCCCAATGATTTTTAGGAGATCTTACTTCTGTTATTCCCCGGGAATATTGTGAGTATTCCATGCTAATACTTCTTTTTCATGACCAATAGCCAGTGGATTTCTAGACACTCTATTGTATTTCCAAGAATGATCATGTCAGGATTTGGACAGACTAGTCCTTATCATTCCAGGGTCATGGGTGGGCCTCTAGATAAATTCGATATGGGATACTTCTATATCATCACCGAAGCGAGATAGATTCAAAATTCCATCTAAATCGTGGAGATCCAAGAAAAATATCTCTCATGTCTGACGAATGTTTTTGGAGTAGTAGAAGGTTCTTATTCGTACGAATCCTATTCTTTTGAAATGATAAAGACATGTGTTGATCGGAACGTTTTCTGATGCACGTAAGTTTTTACTAATAGTCTTATCAAGAGTAATCCTATTAGGTTATACTATCTCCATCAGAGAATTCATTCAATCCATTAGTTAGATTCCGTTACTTGAACCGATTCCATAGATAAAATACATCTATTTCATGGATCTTGAAAGATTCATTCATCTCTACGAGATAAAATCTCGAGCTATTTTGGAGCAAAGTTAAAATCAGGAGATCATGGAAGTAAATAACCTTGGATTTATTGTTGTTCTAATGTTCCTTGCAATTCCTACTACTTTTCTACTTATCCCTTACGTCAAAACGACCAGTGCAAGCAGTAGAAGCAATTGATTTTGATGAAAATAAAGTGATTGCTGATCACTAGATAGATCTTTATGATCCAAATCATAAGTATAAAATAGGTTATGAGATCTATAATATTACAACAATACAGGGTAGGGATTTCTTTTGAATTTCTTTTGAAAAAAAAAAGTAGTACGGAGGTAAAGAATATCTGAACTTTTCTTTTGTACTATTTCTTCTTCTACACCCATATATGGATAAATAGATCTTAATGGTACTTATCCATATATGGTAAATGTTGGATGAAGGACCTCGTACCATAAAATTGCAGAGCTGATCACCTTCTTTCTGCTTCTGGAAAAATAGACCCAATGCAGAGAGCCGTAATTCTGAACGTACTTGCGGATTTTTTAGGATCAAAGTTGAACATGTTTTTCTGGTACGAACATTGTTTTCTAGCACATATTAGATATGGAACTTGAAATGGTATAAGAAAAAACAAAGGAATCTATGACTTATGTCCCATATTTTCCCGAGAACAAAATTCATATCAAATCCGATCAATTCGGAACCATCCAATAAAACAAGGACTCTTTCTATTCCTACTAAGAAAGAGAAGAGAGATCGTTCTTTAGTGGAAGAAACTAGATACTCGACTCATTCTAGAAAAGAACCAATGAATGAAAACCTGTTGGAGAAAATCAGATTAGATTTGTCATAGGAATAGGAAAATGATAATAATAAGGGATTATGCACATCCCTTACAGGGATAAAGAGGAAATAATTCCATGGAGATTTTTTCAATTTGGAATGAAGATTCAATACTACTGGATCATTATGAAACATAATATATTATCCTGCATGACACAATAATTGATTCTTAAGCATTACCATTATAGCCCACTTCTCCCCCATACTACGAGTGAAAGGGAAAATGTAAAAACTACCATTAAAGCAGCCCAAGTTATACCGACTATATCCATATGGATCATGTTATCTAAAAAATAATGATTTCATCATCGAGATGATAAGGAAACTATTAACCATAGTGCAAAGTTGAAATGGAAATGAATGGTCCACCTTTGCATTTTGAACGTTACTGACGTTTGAGCTAATATGAGAGATGAATAAATCCATTTGTTCATTGACCAACGAATTACTATAACTAACTCGAGCGTCGTACATTCAGACGGAATCGGGATCAAATGTACCTAACTCAATATCTATATTGGTAATATGTACCAATATGTCTCCAGAGGTTCTGTAATGGAAATAAAGAATTTTCCTTCCATTTACTTACCTTAACAAGGCGACACTCGGATTTGATCTGGGGATGGAGGATTTACAGTCCTCTGCCTTACCACTTGGCTATGTCACCGACATATGGGAATCCCATGGACAGGTCGAATCATTTGTCCTTTCAAGTCTTTCGTTCGTCCTTTAAATATAGTATGAGATGTATGCTAAAGTCAACCATAAAGGAAATGGATCTAATTTGTTATCCGTCTTTCGATCTGGCTATTTTCATTAGGAAATTTTATAAATAAGATTCACATTTAAGAATGGGTTGATTCATTTGTTCATAGCTCCATTTCACGTGGTTGGATGAAAGTATCAAAGTACCTCTTCCTTGTCCTTTTTTTTTCTAATTGGAAGTATATCTGGATACGGGTAGAATTTCATGGGATATAGTGAACACTTAATATACATCCGAATCTTTTTTGTCGGATTGATCCATATAGATCAATCGGGAATAATTAAATAGATTTTTCTACAGATGGGAAACTTCCAATGCGATTAGATGAAAATAAGGGAGCGTTTGCAATCCATGAATTTGGTAAGATACAATTTGAAGGATTTTTTTGTTTTATCGATCAGGGCTTGATGGAAGAACTTCATAATTTTCCAAAAATTTAGGATACAGATAAAGAAATTGAATTCAGTCTTTTTGGTAATGAATATGAATTAGCAGAACCTTTCATCAAAGAGAGAGATGTTGTATATCAATCCCTT
This sequence comes from Pinus albicaulis, assembly GCA_034641835.2. Lineage (NCBI taxonomy): Eukaryota > Viridiplantae > Streptophyta > Pinopsida > Pinales > Pinaceae > Pinus > Pinus albicaulis. The sequence continues at coordinate 497,156,995 of CM076581.1, read as the reverse complement.
ACATATTACTCTGAATTATATGTACCAACAAGATCGATTCGGAGGAATAGTAGAAAGATACAGAAACAAACTGTATTTCTCGGAAATACTCCTTTAATGAATTCCCATGGAACATTTGTAGTAAATGGGATTTACAGAATCGTGGTGAATCAAATATTAATAAGTCCTGGTATTTATTACCGTTCAGAATTAGACCATAATATAATAAATTATATATATATACTGGCACTTTGATTTCAGATTGGGGAAGAAGATCGAAATTAGAGATCGATGTGGGAGAAAGGATATGGGCTTGTGTAAGCAGAAAACGAAAAATATCTATTCCAGTTCTATTATCAGCTATGGGTTTAAATCTTGAAAATATTCTGGACAATATTCACTATCCCAAAATATTTTATTTTTATTGAAGAAAAAGGAGAGGTGGGAGTGGGAGGAATATCTCTGGTCAAGGGAAAAAGCCATTCTGGAGTTTTACAAAAAACTCTACTGTGTAAGTGGCGATTTGGTATTTTCCGAGTCTCTATGTAATGAATTGCAAGAAATTTTTTTCCGACAAAGATGTGAATTGGGAAAGATTGGTCAACGAAATCTGAACCAAAAACTGAATCTTGATATACCTGAGAACGAGATTTTTTCATTACCACAAGATGTATTGGCTGTTGTGGATTAACTTATTGGGGTGAAATTTGGAATGGGTACACTTGATGATATAGATCACCTCATAAATTGACGTATTTTTTCTGTAGCAGATTTATTACAGAATCAATTTAGATTAACTCTAGGTCATTTAGAAGATATAGTTCGAAGAACTATACACAGAGCAACCAAGCGTAGATCAACTCCTCAAAACTTGGTCACTTCAACTCTATTCAAAAACACTTTTCAAGATTTTTTTGGTTCACACCCCTTATCCCAATTTTTGGATCAAACTAATCCATTGACGGAAATAGCTCATGGGAGAAAATTGAGCCATTTAGGCCCTGGGGGCTTAACAGGGCAAACTGCTAGTTTTCGGACATGGGATATTCATCCCAGTTATTATGGGCGTATTTTTCCAATCGATACGTCTGAAGGAATGAATGTTGGAATTGTTTCATCATTATCTATTCATGCAAAGATTGGTGATTGTGGTTCTTTACAAAGTCCATTATATAAGATTTCTGAGAGATCGAGAGAAGAACATATGGTTTATCTATTACCAGGAGAAGATGAGGATGAATACTATCAGATAGCTACGGGAATTTTTTTGGCGTTAAATCAAGGAATTCAAGAGGAACAAATTACTCCAGCTCGATACCGACAAGAATTTATAGTTATTGCATGGGAACAAATCCATTTTAGAAGTATTTTTCCGTTGGAGTTTCCCTTATTCCTTTTCTCGAACATAATGATGCTAATCGCACTCTAATGGGTTCTAATATGCAACATCAAGTAGTTCCAATTTTTCGACCCGAGAAGAGCATTGCCGGAACTGGGTTGGAAGGTCAAGCAACTCTAGATTCAGGAAGTGTAGCTATAGCTACACAAGAGGGAAGGATCGAGTATATCGATGCTGTAAATATAACTTCATCGATTAATGGAGACACTGTACGAACAAAATCAGTTATATATCAACGTTCTAATACAAATACTTTTACACATCAAAAACCTCAAGTTCGTCAAGGGGAATGTGTAAAGAAGGGACAAATTCTGGAGGATGGTGCAACTACGGTAGGGGGAGAACTCTCTTTGGGAAAAAACATTTTAGTAGCTTATATTCCATGGTAAGGATACAATTTCGAAGACACAATACTAATTAGTGAACGTCTGGTATATGAAGATATTGATACCTCTTTCCATATCGTAAGATACAGGATTGAAATCTGTATGACGAGCCAGGGTCCTGAAAGAATCACTAGAGAAATACCTCATTTAGATGCTCATTCACTTCGTCATTTGGATGAAAATGGTCTTGTAATGCTAGGATCTTGGATAGAAACAGGTGATGTTTTGGTAGGTAAATTAACGCCTCAAACAACAGAAGAATCATTATGTACCCCAGAAGGAAGATTATTACAAACCATATTTGGTATTGAGGTATCGACTGTGTGAGAAAGTTGTCTCAAAGAACCTATAGGTGGAAAGGGTCGAGTTATCGACGTGAGATGGATCAATAGAGTAGATGATTCCGGTAATAATGCGGAAACAGTCCACATATATATATCACAAAAATGTAAGATACAAGTGGGTGATAAAGTAGCTGGAAGGCATGGTAATAAATGTATTATTTCAATAATTTTGCCGAGACAAGATATGCCCTATTTGCAAAATGGAATACCAATTGATATGGTATTGAATCCATTAGGGGTACCTTCACGAATGAATGTAGGATAGATCTTTGAATGTTTTCCCGGTTTAGCAGGAAACCCGATGAACAAACATTACAGAATAACACCTTTTGACGAAAAATACGAGCGAGAAGCTTCGATAAAACTAGTGTTTCCTGAACTTTATAAAGCTAGTGAGCAAAAAGCTAATCCATGGGTATTCAAACCAGATCATCTTGGAAAACATAAATTAATTGATGGAAGAACATGAGCTGTTTTTGAACAACCTGTTACAATAGGAAAAGCTTATATGTCGAAATTGAGTCATCAAGTTGATGAGAAAATACATGCACGTTCGAGTGGACCTTATGCACGGGTTACACAACAACCTCTTAGAGGAAAATCCAAACGAGGGGGGCAACGAATAGGAGAAATGGAAGTTTGGGCTCTAGAAGGTTTGGTGTTGCTTATATTTTACAAGAGATGCTTACTCTCAAATCTGACCATATTAGAACTCGTAATGAAGTACTTGGTGCCATTATCACTGGAGGGCCAATACCTAAACCTAACACTGCTCCAGAATCTTTCCGATTGCTCATTTGAGAATTATGATCTTTAGCTCTAGAATTGAATCATGCTATTATATCTGAGAAAGAATTTCAGATAGATAGAGAGGAAGTTTGATCACAATAAATTGAGATCTTTTATGATTGAACAAAATAAACATCAACAACTTCAAATTGGATTAGCTTCTCCTGAACAGATTTGTGTTTGGTCCGAAAAAATTTTGCCTAATGGCGAGATAGTTGGACATGTGTTAATTTTGCTCACGTTCTATGCCATTTCAGGTTAGGGCACAACACTGAAGAAGATAGAACATACCAATAGATCGATAGAAGACAAGCCAGAACAGAGATAGGAAAAGGTGACGTTACGGCGATCAGCAGGATGCTTCTACCAGCAAAGTCTTCAATAGGTCATTCAGCCAAGTGTGTCACACATAACCCCAGATTAATCCAAACAAAGAAAGTGCAGCTCCAACGCTATCCAGAGAGAGAATTCCTCCACACCGATGTGTGTCAAATGAACTCCAAGTCTCTCCAATATATAGGAATCTTTGGGGGGGGTGTGTGTGACATCTTTTAGACCATTGAAGTCAATATTTGCAATAGGTGTCTTGACCACATGAGAGTGGAATCAATTCCAAGTACTATATTCTGCTCCATCCATTGGAGATGGTCATGATCAATCTCTTGCTCATCAGAAGAGGGAATCCAATAAAAATATTCCGGGAATCATCACGAGCAGCTGCTGGGTCGATTTGGACCTGGTTGTCCAATTTGCTCCCTCTCGACTGGAGGGAACTCCAGCTACATGGTCACGATCCAGGTATCGTCGTCATCCACTTAGTAACTTGCTGCGGCCTCTTTATTTCGGAGACGAAGAGCGGTCCAGATCACCGAGGCTGTCATGCCCAGGTGAAACTGATTCCAGCCAGTCGGACCATCTATCCCGGACTCCCGAGTCCATGCCGAAGTTGGTTCATCGACCCGAAGTCGAGGCGGAGGTCCCAGACCTCACTCGGCAATCCCAGATCAAGTGGTTGGACCATGCCATCCTAGATAAAGAGTACGGCAATCTCTGATGCGTCCATCAGTCTTTGCTAATAGTCTCTAGCTTTTCCCACCTCATTGGCCAAATGAGAGGTACTTCCCATGAGCCCTAAACTCAATGGGTAGAATGCATACGGGGCACAGAAAATGAGAGGTGAACCAACTCAAAATCACAACGGTGGGGTCCAAGCAAACCACCAAGGTTGGCAAGCCTAGCCTTGTGTTCCCCCTTCCTCCAGGCTCTCCCCAGCATTTGCAGGGCTCATCGTCAACAGACCACATCATGGGGTCGTTCCATGATTCCAAGATTCTCTGGGAAGGTTAGGAACATTTCATGACCTTCTTGAAAGGGCATTGTGAGAATATCATGATTGCTCATCGGTTCTATATGATCCGGGCCTTACGGGCGCCTTCTTTGTTACCATATCTGGATAAGAGTGGTGCATTACTCCAAACTCTTGGATCAGAAATCAATGGAACAGGTTCTGTGCTGAAATGGTCCCTTTACACATGAAAGGATAAGTGGCAAATGGGCATCATACATGCTCGAACAGCTCACAAAGAGCTTTCGCAACCAAGTGACTTCACAACAGGCCATACATGTTACAATGTATTCGGCCTCAGCGGTGCTCAAGACTGCCGACTTTAGATTCCTGCCCGAAGCAGATCTACATGTGAAGTAGCATCCAGATGTGCTCTTGCGATCCACCACACTGCCAGCCCAATCGGTATCTGTATATCCACGAAGTGTCATACTCCCGGCAGTGTATCTCAGCCCATGGTCTATCGTGCCTCAGAGATATCTCAAGAGTTTCATGGCACCAACCCAGTGAATGTTATGATCAACCATGTGTTGACTCAAAGTGTTCACTGCACAGCATATGTTCGAACAAGTGTTCATTGAGAACATCAGGGTCCTTATGAGTTAACGATACTCAGTAGGACGGGCCCAGCAACGTTGCTCCTCAACTTCTTAAAGTTGAGTTCCATGGACTTACAGTCCATCATACCAGAAAATTCATAATGTATTTTCCTTGAGAAAGGAAAATCTCGCCAGGGCTCTGCTAGACCTTCAGGCCTAGACACCAGTCCCAGGTCCTTCATCTCGAACTCAGCAGCGAGCTCCCTCTTGCAGTGATGAATGAGAGGGTCAGCACTTGTCAGGAAGAGGTCATCCACATACAGCACCAGAATGAGAGGTTTTCCCTTGACAACCT